>BQKZ01005134.1:36390-47736 GCA_036244855.1 Temnopleurus reevesii | reverse complement strand
TGCAAGGCTAAATGTAGCCTTGTATCGTCTGTGTACAGCTCAATAGGGCAGTATCCGGACTCTAAAATGGAGGGGGTCATGGAGCGAGGAACGAAGTGTAACACCCCCAGAATGAAGAGGCCAGAGCCTTCGAACTAGACAGCACCATGCTACAGTTTGAAAGACGTTGTCGGAAACTGTTCCTCATAGACGATTTTTGTGCTTTTTTCTGTTAAATATTTATTTATCCATTTATATCTTCATAATATTCTCCTTCAAATGATACCAGATTCAGTGATTGAATGATATATTTTACTGTTTTATATTTGCTCAGAAATAAGGTGCGTGCCTTTATTAGTTTATACTTCCATCATACACATGATTCAATACTAGGTTGCAGTTGCCTACTAGTAGGCCTACTATAGTACTAAGTACTAGTGTATTGGACTCGGTCGGAATCTATTTTGAAACAAAAGGAACACCCCACCCCACCACTTGGGAAAAGCACTCAGTAGCTAAAAAAATAGATATTTTATAGATCACGATCATTTCGCTCGTTTCGATCGTTAAATAATGTCAGACAGAAGTCGGTGCTATTTATGCCTAGGCCCTACGCCTATGTATGGCATTGCACTTTCGAAAGTTTCCACATAGGCCTACCGGTAGGGCCTACACACGAAGTGCCAAAAAGGAACGAGACATCTCCACACCCACGGTTGGATACGAAAGTGCATTAGTCCAGGTTACATTTTAAATGGTTAATTAATAATTTGCTTATCTTACCTAAATGAAATTAATTGGCAGGCAGTGGTAGGCCAATTATTCACACAGCGCAGGCTTGGCAAGGCTCTTTTTTTTTTGTTTTTACCTAAAAAGGCTTCCTTCTACGCTGATCAATATTCATGAAGGTGCGTGTGCGTGTGCGCGTCGTAAGTGGGACAAGTACATTTTCAATGATTTGAAAAAGTGGCAAATCAGTAACACTTTTCAGACATATATATGACAGACATGTTGCCAAGTTTATGATGTATCTCCTGTTGAACAACTTTTTTAGAGTACCGGTAGGCTCTTTTTTCCAACAGGTATTCAGGCTATTTCAAATCACATGAAGTTATGTTTTATATTCAAGATCGAGAATGCTGCATTGGAATGGGAAGGGTGTCCCCCGCAATTAGGCATCCCGTGCCTTTTTGGCAGCTTAAAAAAAGGGGTTGGGTTTGAGAAATTCCGCTCCAGTAAGTAACTGACAATAATTGTGCTACAGATGACTGTTTTCTTGAGACCTTAACATTTGCCGTTTTCTTGAGTCGATCCGTCTCTCTATTCTTTTTTTCGCTTACATCTGTATAGTATATTTCTTCAATAGGGGCAAAAAAAAATTAAATCAACAGAACACAAACAAAAAAAGTTTGAGAATAAATCGGACAAACATAAGAAAGTTATGAATGTTTGAAAATTTAGACAAATTGGCAACTGATGATGTCACAGGTGCACAATTATTCATTTATCATACTCATATCAATATTATAAAATATTATTTTTTCTCCAAGCGTACAATTTCCTCAACCCTTGAATTATAGGATATCTTCATAATAGAAATGTAGATCCTTTATTCGCATGTTTACATAATTATCTTTGTATCTTTCTGTAGAAATTATGAATTTTGCACCGACCGTACATGCATGTGGACCATGATGTGGACCCATCCAAAGAAAAAATATGAAGCTCTTTTGCACCCATCACATCATCAAATTGNCTCCTGTTGAACAACTTTTTTAGAGTACCGGTAGGCTCTTTTTTCCAACAGGTATTCAGGCTATTTCAAATCACATGAAGTTATGTTTTATATTCAAGATCGAGAATGCTGCATTGGAATGGGAAGGGTGTCCCCCGCAATTAGGCATCCCGTGCCTTTATGGCAGCTTAAAAAAAGGGGTTGGGTTTGAGAAATTCCGCTCCAGTAAGTAACTGACAATAATTGTGCTACAGATGACTGTTTTCTTGAGACCTTAACATTTGCCGTTTTCTTGAGTCGATCCGTCTCTCTATTCTTTTTTTCGCTTACATCTGTATAGTATATTTCTTCAACAGGAGCAAAAAAATTAAATCAACAGAACACAAACAAAAAAAGTTTGAGAATAAATCGGACAAACATTTATGAATGTTTGAAAATTTAGACAAATTGGCAACTGATGATGTCACAGGTGCACAATTATTCATTTATCTTACTCATATCAATATTATAAAATATTATTTTTTCTCCAAGCGTACAATTTCCTCAACCCTTGAAATATAGGATATCTTCATAATAGAAATGTAGATCCCTTATTCGCATGTTTACATAATTATCTTTGTATCTTTCTGTAGAAATTATGAATTTTGCACCGACCGTACATGCATGTGGACCATGATGTGGACCCATCCAAAGAAAAAATATGAAGCTCTTTTGCACCCATCACATCATCAAATTGCCAACATGACTAAAAAAATCACTAATTTGCCCATTTTATGAAATCGTTAAAAATTCATAACTTTTTAATTACTTTTCTGTTCATTATTTTTTCTGCTCCTGTCAAAAATATATCATTTTGGGGTCATGATTTGGAGATCCAGGGGGGGGGGGGCTGGTCTGGACTAATTTGAAATTTTGCCCTCTAACAAGCAAAGAAAAACTCTGGGGAGCCCCTAAAGCCAACCCCCCCCCCCCCCCCAAATGAATATTAATTTAAGCTCTTGAATATTTATGAGGCAGTTGGCGAGCTGATTTAAGCACTTCAGCCGATATTTCACTGCCAGCCTTTTTTCTCCCTTTTTTCTTCTTAAAACCGTCAAAATGAGTCATCAACTCTACAGAAACACAGCTCTTGGAAACAGTTTGCAAGAAAGCCTCGATGAATTGATTCAGGTTCGTATTTAATCCTCAATTTAGTCACAATAAATGGGCAGAAAATAATTGATAAATATATTAAATGTTCTGGCCGGTCCCACCAACTGCAATGCATGTACGCCTAGGCCGAATTAAATTTAACGTTAGCCTAAAACATGTTCGGCAGGCTAGGCGCAGGTCAGCGCCTGCCAACACTTCCCACTTCGCACTTTCGTATCCAGCCGTGAGTATGGAGATGCCCCGTTCTTTAAATGTCCCTTCGTGTGTACACCGGCGGCAATGCCGCTGGATACGAAAGTGCATTAGCGCCGGAGTCATCATCATCGTCTGGTATATGGTAATGAGGCAGTCCTGTTGAATTCATGGTCATGAATGCGGTGATTGATACTTGGAACCTAGATAAACTAAGGCAAACAAAGTCTGCTCAAAAGTTGCAATTGATCCCAAGGCCAAGTTGAACTTGCAGTTGATCGGAACGCCAATCAAAATTATTGTTTCATGCGCGTTTTGTTAATTGCGCATATCACGCGGAAATGAAAATGCGTGTTACTATTTGTAAAGTTGCAGTTGATTTTGAGCAACACCCCCTAAGTGCGTGTATGTATCTTTTGGCGCTAACGCACTTTCGTATCCAGCAAGTTTTCATTATCCAAGTTTCGTCAACATTCAAATTACATCAAGATTATCAAAAAAAATTATTGATAATGTTGGCACCTTTCTCTCTTCAATGAACCCAAAATTACCCAATTAATTATGATTAAGTTCAAGTTTAATCTGTTGAATCTCTGACGTTCCTCGAAATGTTCACGATCCCGAAGTCGCTGCAGGAAAGTGAGTGTCCTCAGCTCAGGTATATAGTGTCCTAGTGTTCTGCATACAGTGTACTCTGGTCTGTTAAACAGATGTGCTTGGTTCATTCCGTCAAAGTCTTCGAGAATCTTAAAAACTTGGATCATATCACATTTCTCTCACCTGTAGTGGAGTGAGTTTAACTTGAGCTTCTTAAGTCTGTCACGCATACCCGGGATCATCCTTGTTGCTTCTTGCTGTACAGCCTTAAGAATGTGGTCATCAGTTAAGGAACGTGGGTTCCATGAAACGGTGCAGTAGTTAAGATGTGGACGTACTAGAAATTTATACAGAGGATTGCAGACATCTATATTGGTGTTGACATATTTACTGCCGCTTCTTTTGCCTTTCGTTCTATTTCATCTGCTTCTTCCACTTCTTCTCCTTTCCACATCCTTATTTGTAATGTTTTTAAAATTTTATTTTGAAACTCTGTGTAATATTTTTCACCGATTTGAAAATACAAAAATAAAGTAGAGTGTACATTTATAGCTGCCACTGTCTTACATCATTGTTTCTTTCTGTCATATTTAAAGGAATTTTCAACAATGTCAAATCATTGATTTCAAAATATGTTTAAAAGGGAACTTTCCCCTGAAATTATTGTGCACACATTGAGTGAAGAAGAATTAGATGATCAAACTGAAAAAAAAATTGGGACAACCCAATCCATTAAACTCACTAAAACAAAGGCCATGAAAAATACCTTGAAGCACGAAACCTGATATATCAAAGTTGTTTTAAAGAGCTGGGGTCAGATCATTACCCCTTTATTGGAAAGTTGTTGTACCAGATTAAACAGAGTTCCTACCATGATATAAATTATTCAGTATTTTATTTTCTGAAACAGGCTAGGCTGATAACGCCTCAACTAGCTTTGACTGTCCTGCTCAAGTTTGACCGTGCCATCAATGATGCTCTTGCAAACAGACTAAAAAACAAGATCAGTTTTAAGGTAAGTAAAATATTTGCGTTGAATTTTGAAAATATGAGTTGTCATCTCAAAAGAGATTAGTTATATGTAGTATGATTTTCACTCTCCCTCTCTCTTCTTTGTGTCAATTTTCATTAAATTTATTTTGTTTCTTTGATTTGTTTTCGTTCTTCAGTGATTTTTAATCTAATCAAATCTACTACAATAATTCCTCAACCCTATACAAATAAAGAGTTTCTGTGTCAGTTAAAAAAATTGATTAGTTTTTTCTAAAATATGTAGGAAACATTGAATGTTATTATCATAATCAACTGTAACATTATCACCAATCTTAATGCCCCCCCTCCCAACCCCAACATAATGTCAAATTGCAACCATAATTCCAAACCTAGAAGTGTTCTGGTAAGCAGTTTACCTGCTGCATGATAGGATGTGCTTTGTACAGCATCCCAATGCAAGGTCTTTCTTCTAAACAAAGGTGTTTGGGAGAGGGAGGGCTCTTAGAGGCAGTTACCAGCAAAAAGGGCAGGTGTTAAAGACTCAAGCAAATAAATCTCTGCGATTTTTCAATCTCATTGCACCAATTGATCACACATATTATTTGTTAATCCTTATCATTATCACTATTTTTATTACATGTATAGTAATCATGATTTATGGAACATGTAAATCCAAATTAAGAAGTTATTGAATTCCTACTGATTTCATGAAAAACCTTCCCTTCCACATATTTTTTCTTGCAGGGTCATCTGAACACATACAGATTTTGTGACAATGTGTGGACTTTTGTTCTGAATGATGTTGACTTCCGTAATGGTGATTTTGTCACAGTGGACAAGGTCAAGATCGTGGCTGTTGATGGGAAGATATCGGCAGCATCAGGGCAAGACTGAAAAAAAGTATGCTTTCAAATAAGTAACGTTTTTTGAAGAGACATTCAACAATAGTGCACTGAAGTGCTGACATCCTAATATGCCTGTATTGGAGGGCATGATGTAGCTCAGAGAAAATAAGCCTAAACATGGGGCTTATTGTAAACCTATTCCAGCGACTATTCGGGAATGTGAGTTTTCGTTATTAAATAAGATGTATTATTTCATTTGGTTTACGCGTAATTGTGTACAACGAGGAACTATTTTAATGTCTCACTTAAATGCTTGTAATTCTAAATGAATATATGTTTTTACAACTGCACAGATAGCAAATGGAATGGAGGTTGTCTTTTTGCAAGTTGAACTGCTGAAATGTATGTGAATACTCTTTTTTTTTTTTACCATTGTTGCACCTGTTCAAAAAGTCTGAAGTGAGGACTTTTTTGGGGGGCTGCCATTTTAATTGAAAGTTTTGTGCAAATTTTTTTTTTTGCATGATGGATGAGAGCAATATCCAAGGAACCAAACTCTACCCCCAACCCACCAAACTCTATTACAGTACCAAAAACTCCAGCCTGGGCGGTGTTTCACCAAGTCGTTCTTAAAGTTACGCATGACTTTACGTTGGACTGGTATCAGTTCTTGCCCTGAATGCGCGTAATAGTGTGAACTTTTACGCACAAGAAGGGGCACCAGTCGAACGTAAAGTCGTGCGTAAAATCTTTCTTATCTTGGTGAAACACCGTCCTGGCCTGATAAGAATCAAATATTATTTAGAGACTCTAAGTATTTAGCAAGGCTATGATTTTTAGGGAGAATTCGTAAATTGTCATCCAATGCTAACCACATCATTTGGTTTACTGAGAAGCATGCTCTTTGTGAAAAATAATACTAGGTGGCTTTAACACACGATATTGATATTTTGAGGCTAGGGAGGTGACTTCTGGTTTGGGAATCTAATGCACATATGTAACGTCTATTATTTCAGAAAATTTCAGTTTTTTCCTCCTTAAACATCACTGTAAGCACTAACTGCTGCATCAAAGAAATTGCTTCTTGGTGTGCACTTTGAAGCACAATGTGTCAACTCTTATCTACTTGATCTAATGATAGCTAGAAAGTTGTATGAACTGGGATATCCTACAGGTTGAAAGTTCAATGAAAGATACATATAGGCAAATTGACTCTGTTGGGCTCATAAAAATATGTTCGACTGAGAAGGAAGAGGTTAATTACACAGGTTTTATATGTTTTTTATGCAAAATTATGTTGACTTATAGACAGGTTCAACTGAAGCAGACTTGACTGTAAACTTTTTAACAGTTTCTTGGTGATACCGTATGAGTTGATATTTTGCAGTAGCTTAATTTTCACAAATATTGTGGTCTTGACCTTGCAAAAATTTCCACTCTGCATGATGCACATTATTATGTGTACAAACATTGTCAAAAACATGAATATAACAATAGTCCAATGTGTGGAACTGGTACAAAATTGTTAACATTTCTGTAAGTTGAAACATTGGCTTATACAGTAGTCCAGAATTTTCCAGAGAGTTTTGATATGTTTCAAATCTTGGCCAAAGTGAAAGAAGGGGTGAAAACCCTCATTGTACCATGGAATCTTGTTATAATGAGGTCAGATTGAAAAGATTCCTGGTATAACTAAGAAATGATCACGGTCCCAGCTCTTGTATGATTTCGTTTTTCTATCTATGGGCCTGTAAAGTAAATGAGATACAATAAATTGAAAATTACTTGTATCTCTACATGGCAAACATTTTGCCATAGACTTACGATTAACATTTATTGTAAGTTTTATTGCATCTCTAATGTAACAGGCCCTTGATATAGCAAGATTTCAAGGTCATTTTCATGGTCTGAAGGACCTTGTTTAAACAAGATTTCACTGTATGTATTTCATCATTTTAGATTCATATGTCAAAACACAATAACCACAAATAACCAATCTGTTCTAAAAAAAAATTTTTTAAACTTGAATTACTCATCATTGAAAGAATGCATCTTTATTGATTGAAATGCATTTAAAAAACTTTTATAATTGATTATAGCTTTATCTTTTGCAAAAAACATTTATTGCTGATTTTCAAACAGATTGGACATTCATTTTCTTATTTTTTTTTAATTTGTGTATTTATGTGGATATATATAAAGATTACACATGATTTAGATTTACACATGGTGCAAATGTAGAAGATTCACATTTGGAAATTGTACAGTGTAGAGTCACTGTGACAGACTGCTTTATTCAATAGGACCATCACGTTTCTTGCATAATAGCAAACAAGGCTCTAACCAGGAAAAGTATTGCGTTTATGTGCCTGGTTTTTCAATCTCAATTGACACCCCTGCCTTTGATTAGAAGTACAATGTGTGCAAATGATACTCTTTAACGTGGTTCTCTACATGAATTAATTGTTGGTCAAAAGATTTTGAAAAGAATACATACAGTACCGAATTTGGTCAAAGGAAAGAACGAGAAATCTTTTTATGTCCGAGTAAAGAAAAAAAAGTACCTGAAGAGCTGTGACTGTTAAAGATACTGTGGACAATCTTGTATCCAATTAGGAAATTCCACAGATTCGTTCAGTATTGGTCATTATTTGGGTTTCATTTGGAACAAAATCGCTGAACTGCGTAAGGCCTAAAAAGATTTGTCAGATTATGGATTACATTCTATGAATGTATTGTTTATACCAGCCAATAGACCAGCTTACAAAAGTGATTCAAATTTATGCATATTTTCTTTTTGCCAGCGAATAAATAATGTACATCTATTTCATTTTTTCTTTAATAAACTAAAAATACTTGTTCAGAGTGCATATGGTGTTTGGTGTTATGTCAGGCAAGCCTTGGCAAGTTTTCAGGTGGTCAAGAACAAAGCTTTGTCTTATAATATGTATCAAATTTGCATCTGATTAGTAAAGCAAACTATTCTCTAATGCCTGCAAAACCTTTGCCCATCAGTGTGGACAGCACTGTGCTTTTGGTCTATATAAAGTTGAACTCCTTGGCCCGTATTCCTATAGCGAGGTTTAAGTTAACCCTGGTCTAAATCTGTGGTTTAAGTATGGGTAGCCAAAAGTGCCAAAATTTCATTTACAATGAATAATTTGTATGTTAACTGCTCTCTTTTCCCATACTCTAATAATGTAGAAACTATTGAAGTTTTTATTCCAAGACAGTTTTAAATAATATGAGTGCCAAATGTGCTGGTAAATTAAACATCGACTATTATAGATTCAAGCCTCTTTTGGTTCTCCATACCACAGATTTAGACCAGGGTTAACTTAAACCTCGCTATCGGAATACGGGCCCTTTAGTATTTAAATATTGCTAGCAATTTAACAACATCATGAAAAGTGGCACTGTTTGCTTGATATTTTAGCAATTTTTTAATTGATTTTGCCAAAGGAACAGTGATAGACAGTGGTACACTGTAAATTTNTAATTGATTTTGCCAAAGGAACAGTGATAGACAGTGGTACACTGTAAATTTCTGTAATGTGCATATATCCCAATTATATTCCAAATAGTCAAAAATTTGCAGCACCATCAGTTTCCAATACTGTATACAGTTTCCACTGTATACAGTATACAGTGGAAACTCGTTATAAATAGATCTGATATAATGAAATATCTTATATAAAGAGGGAACAAATCTGGTCCCAGCTCTTATAACTTATTTTTTATAAAGAGATTAGTGCCAAATAACAATATCCCAAGCAACTTTTTATTTGAAAAAAAATTGCTGAACTGAAATGTAAAAATATGTTGTTGTTTTGTAAATTGTAATAAATAGGAACTTGATAAAAATGGTTACACGACAGGAATCTACAAACCCATGACTTGCCCACCCATCTGGGGCAAGTGAACATTTCCAGAAATTTCTTGCCAAAATTGGCAAGTGGCCATTTTCACAGTTCGAAGCAAAATACAGTCAAACCTCATTTTAAAGAGCACTGATATAACGAGATCTCTTTGTAACAAGATAATTTTCCTGGTCCCATCTCTTTGTATTTTATTGTATTTTGACCCTGATATAACAAGGTTTCAATATAGAGAGGTAATTCCTCTGGGCACAACGACCTCGTTTTAAAGAGGTTAGACTGTATCAATAGTTTGCTTTGCCAAAGAAAAACCCTGGTCTGCGCCATTAAAAGCTTACTTTGCGGATTGGAAGCAGAAAAATTAGACGAACAGTTAAAATAAAGTTTGAAGTAAATCAGACGGTAAATTAGACTGAACAGGAATGTTTATGTGAATTGGCAAATTTTGGTCACGAGATATGACGCATGTCATGCACTTCTCGACTGTTGTCTGATTTGCTTCAAACTTGTTTTGATATGTTCATCTGATTGTCTTGCTTTCAATCACAGCTAGATTTTTCTTGGCCAGACCCAGCATTTACAGTATGGACAGAAATATAGTTACATGTGTCCCACTATGTCCCACGAAATTGCATGTGTTTTTACAGAGGCTTTGGTGGGACATGGTGGGAATCTGTTAACTTTACTTCTATCCATACTGTAATTAGGAAATCAGGCAAGCATTTGACAATGGGCAAATAATACTTTTAATCACTTGGCCAGTCAGTCAAGCACTTCAAAATATTTTTTGTAGAGGCCTGTACTGTATGTTTTGTTTGATTGGTACATCTGTAAACAAGAATCTCTAAAATTGGTATAAGGATTATTTATTTTCCATCCTGCTCCATTATGTTTTACATGAAATACATGTACATGTATATTGTGCAAAGTGACTTTAGATAGTAAAAAAAAAAAATATTATGCTCATATCATACCAAATGTCATGTTTCATTATTGAATTCTTTTCCCTTGTGGTTCTATAAAGTATACATTGAAAACCATTGTAAGTTTAAAAAAAAACTGTTTCAAACTATGATAGCAAATATATACGCAGGTCAATATTGCTTAGTCCACTATACGTATATTTAACAGAACATGCTCAGTACGATATAACAGTGGGATCACGAGACCAAGTCCATTGTTCTAGGGTGAATAGTGTAGCATACATTTTGTCTATTGAAGGAACTATGGAACGTTTTGAAAAAAAATTTACACACTCCCATACACTTGTGCGTATTTATTGACAAAAATAGAAAAGATGCCAACCCACCCCCTGGATCTGCGGTCCCTGTAATTATGTTGACCTGTGCTGTATAATATTGTAAATGCAGTCTAAATTGGTTATTTATTGAAATGGGTGGATGGTTGTGAAATAAACTGTTTTTGTGGCAACAATTTGAAGGCACGATTTTGTGCAAAAAAGATTGTGATATAAGCAAAGTTTTAGTACAGTCAAACCTCACTATAAATATAACGAGATCTCGTTATAACAAAGGTTTTTCCTAGCTCCATCTCTTTATATTTTATTTTATTTGGCCCTGATATCACAAGGTTTCGATATAATTTATAAAGAGACAATTTCTCTGGTCCCAAGGAACCTCCTTATCACGAGATTTGACTGTATTTCTGGCTCTTTTATTATGCATCAAAATTAATATGAATACTGATTAATCTCCCAGCCTTGTAACAGGATTATCTTTGTGTGTTGTGGGAGATTGAAATTTCACAAAAAATCCATTTCATAAAATCTGGAGAATGCTATGCATAATTCATATAATTGATATTAGGCACTTAATTTGACAGAGACCTTGAGCTTGAGAAAGATTAGATGAATAGATATTTTTAAGTAGCTTCAGGAAAACCGGAATAAAAGCAAACAGAAGAAAGAGGTGAGCAGGGGATGAAGGGAGGGAACTTGAGGGGGATCTATTTTTTT
>BQKZ01005134.1:12263-29816 GCA_036244855.1 Temnopleurus reevesii | reverse complement strand
GGGGGAGGATGGTGGGCGGAGGGGAGTATTTTTTTGGGGTAGATCTCACTAGTACCAAGGAGATTCAAACCCAGATTAAATATATTTTCAAGAACTGGAGTAGGAAGTAAGCCTACGGTAAAATTCATCGAATCAATCAAATCGCCATAAAATTATATTTTAAAAGGCGAACCTATAAATTCATATTGTTTCTCATCACTGGTGTGTCAGAGAATAGGGACTGCAGACCCGGCTTGTCTAGAGACGGATGGTTTGGGAAGGGAACGGGGAGGGAGCGTTAGTTAACGCACATGTTATGTTCACGCGCCCTCCCCACTCCGTCCCCGCTCCCCCCCCCCCAAAAAAAAAAAACACCCCACCCATTCGAGACTAGCATGCAGGCCCGTGGGGGGGGGGGTGCATCTGTAGTAAACCGCCCTATTCAGCCAAAAATATTCATTTGAAATGTTATATAATTTTATGTATATTCTGTAGTGTCAGATCTGGGGGTCGATTTACAGCTTAAATGATTAATGCATGTTCTATCTGATGCATGAGAACTCACTACTGGACTATATGAACTCCAAATTACCCAATTATCCCTCATGTAGGACTATTCACTTCTGCCACGTACCTACATTTGGGACAATTTAGTATGTTGTGCACATAATCCAGTATAGTGCATGATACACCATGCATTATCTATGTAATGTCCCTTGCTTTTTTACATGCTCCTGCTCTAGAGAAGACTACCAACAAAATAATATTTTAATACAGTCAAACCTTGCTATAACGAAGTCCTTGGGACAAGAAAAGGCATCTCTTTATATCAAGACCTTGTTATATCAAGGCTAAAATACAATAAAATACAACTGAAGAGATGGGACCAGAAAAACTACCTTGCTATAACGAGATCTCGTTATATCAGTGCTCTTTATAACGAGGTTGGACTGTATTACACTTCCATAACTCATGATAAAAGGAGGCCAATGGTCCATGATAATTTCAACCAATATTTTTATTGAGCGAAGTAAACCTCATAAAAAGCATTTCTTTACAATACAGGGTATAACCCTACAAAATACCATTCAATTACCTTTACAACACAAAACTAGTACATAAACTCTCCATAATTTAATTACTTATAAACAACAATGTTAAATTCAAATCTATTTACACACATTTGCACATCTATTTTGGATGAGATCAAAATGTATGCAAGGTGGCCAAAAGAATGCTACATCTCGAATCAGCATTGTCTTCTGTTGTCTTCTAATGCATGCTTTTCATCCTTAATTCATTCAGAGTTTAGCCTAATGACAAATGCGAAAAAGATAACAACTTTTATTAAAGTTGCAACAATGTATGTTGTTTTTTATTTTATTTTGTGCGTAGAAGTGTGAGACCACAAATTTCTATACATTCAATAATAAGATCCCAGGATGAAAGTTTCAAGGAAAAGGAAACTCACATTATTTTTTATAGTTTGTAGGACCAAATCTTTATTTTTTTCATACACAAACAAAAGTATAGTTTTCTAAACAACATTTGATGCATTCAACATTACATTGAAATTACAAAAGAAAAAAAAATAAATTTCATTTTCAGCACAATGCAAGAGAAAATGAATAGAACATTTGGTCTAAATAAATACTATGGTATATTCATATTGCTATGGAATGAAAACATTACTTTCAGTAGATCTCTTTTAAAGCAAACTCAATAATGCAAGATGAATTAGCTTTGTAAGACATTATCGCTGGCAACATTACACATTGTTATGAAATTTGCTGTAAAGATAATCTTAAAATACATCTCTAACTTAACTACGCCTATGATAAAAACTAGGAAGAAAATGTGGCAAATGTTGATGGCAATTCAGCTTTAATCAATATCATTCTTTCATACTACCTAATACTTATGAAATACTCAAACATCTGAGGAGTGCATTTATGTCCAAATAATGTATACATCAAAATGTTATTGAGGAAATCACTGTATTATGCAAAAGAGACAAGGACTGGGACAAAGTAAAAAACCCATTCAATCCTTCACAATAGCTTCACAAGCACAAAAGTAAGTTGCTTCTCTTTCTATTCATCAAACATAAAGCGTCACCAGTTCAAAACTTCCCTGCATAATAAAAGAGAAGGAAATGTGCATATAGCTATGGTGAATGCTTGAATAGAAGATGTTTACTCTGTCTCAGTCCTTTGTTCCTTCCGCTCAGTGAATATATATTGGTAGACCCAGGCTCCTTGATTTTATAAGAATCTCCTTCCCAGCATTTGTTCTAACACAATGCTAGCCAGTCAATTTCCTTGTCTGGGAAGAACCTAAATCTAACACAGGTAATATATGAATCTGGACAGAGAAAAAAAAATAATCCACCTCTATTTATAAAATGTAAGAAGAAAAAAAAGAGGACTAATGGAAATTCAGCTTGAATAAATATGGGGGAGAATACAATTTATCGCTTCCTATACAATGCTGAAAAAGCTCGATGAAGGTATTGGATGATGACATTGCATCCAATCAATGCTTTTTAAATGCTTTTTTTTTAATTCATATTTTCAATACAAATATATTGCAAAATTTCCCCTCAATATGATGTAATCATTTATAAATACATTGTCAAAGAACCTTAGCAGTTTTATCTGAAGAATGTGAGTATTAATTCTTAAAGGATGGATCACAATAACATGGCATAAATGGTGATCATAACAATCCTTTGTATTACATTTAGCTCTTCCGTTGAAAAATACTGACGATGTATCTCAAACATTTTATAGGAGTTCAAAATTCAAATTCTACACGTCATAATTTGTGCATGTTATTTCTTAGAGGGTGTTGTTCAATATCACCTGCAAATCAACTGCAAATTTGCACAATGTAAACCGCATTTTCATTTGCACACGATATGCGCATTTAACTAGACGCACATGAAACAATGATTTTGATTAGAGGTTCCGATCAACTGCAACTTGCGATCAATTGAAACTTTTGAACAACACCCCCTAAGTGCTACAAAAGTCATATTGTCAAATAGAAATGATCAACTTTAGAAGAAACATTTGGTCGATTATGCAATAACATAAACAAGAAATACAGAACAACATAAATCGCAATTATATTATCACATCCTCCATTCTACAGGGAATGCATCACTTGAATCACACTCACATATAAGATCCAAACCTGAAGTAAGCTAATGGTCAGTGGCCAAAAATGTGTGAGATAACCATTGATTCCCATAGACCAATGATATACCTGAGAATCCCCCAAAAAAGGCATGAGATCAATAGAAGTGAATGCAAACTTTTGAAATGAAAGCATGACAAAGGGCAAAAATATGTGAGACTTGATTGGTGTGGAATAATCCAGAAAAGCTAAAAAGATCAGATTTGACAAAGTTTAAATGAAGTGTTCCTGCATACTTTAAATAAGTTTGTGTCTATGAGACTCAAAAGCTGCCATTTATGAGCATACAACACATACATACTGGTAGATGCTCTAGCCAAAAAAGGAGCCAAAAACAATGGGTGACTTCAAGTACGGTGTGCGGTGTTGGTGTTGGTGTTGAGAGAGCAGATCGGCCCATGAACTGAGCTCCAACACCGTTGGTCAGTTTACAGAAGCGATACGATCGCTGTATCGATCGCCCAACACCAGCCACGATACCGAGTGACGTCACTCGCGCTCGCAGAAACCCTCGCGAACGGCTCGACGATAAAATAATTTTGGGTCCGAAATTCTCAAATTAATCTATTCTAATTCATACAAATCGTGCAATCTTTTTCAAAATCCAGAAGAAAAAATATTGCCTTCAAAAATAAAGTATTTGGTTTTAGTTTTCATTTGCAAGTTTTACCGGAAAGTTAATTTAACCACCGACATGTCACGAGTTTTCGGAGCAAAATTGCTACTGTTCTGTGTGGAAAACGAATGCATGATTTCAACACCAACACCAACACCGAACTTGAAGTCGCAATTTTCCCGATCCCTAGGGGTTGGTGTTGAGAGATGGGAAAATTGCACGTGAATCGTCAACACCGACCGTGATCCTCGGTTCAGCAGACGACATTCAACACCAGCAACCAACACGAGCGACCGGAAATACGTCAGAATCTTGCGAGGTCAACCCCAACACCGACAGACTTCAGGTTTGGTGTTGAGGCTGGTGTTGGTGTTGCTGCAACACCAACACCAGCGTTCAACACCGTACTTGAAGTCACCCAATGAGTTTTACGACTCAAAACAGATTCTCTACATTAGAACAGCTGGATTTTTACACGCAAGACAGAGGACAAGTTTATTTATAGATTAGATCATTACAACATAGTTCCAATATGATTGTATAATTCAATTCTTAAAGTTAATGGCAATAGGGAATGCGGGCCATCATAAAATGTCATGAAATTTTCATAAGATTGGCAAGTGTACTTGTAAAACAAGTTTAACAGACATTCATGTGAAACTGTACTATATTTCACATTCAATAACTTTCAAGTTCAAACTTCAATTTATTTATAGCTATAAACTATTTCAGTTCTTCAATACATAATTTTCTATCAATTCCTCTTAGATTTAATTCCTAATCTGAGCATAAACCATATTCCCTTTCAATATGTTACATAATGTAGTACAGTCAACAGTGGGAAAGTCAATAGAACTACAAAGAACTGAAAAGCCAAATTGATTTCTCAGACCACATATATGGAAGACACCTTATCAATTTTAACACATCTCCTTTGTTCCATGGGGCAGATATTTTGAAAATATACTAACTTTCATAAGAAATGATAATTGTGCACTTCCTATTGGTTTGTGCACAGACATCTCTTTTAACTTTACGTGAGCATAGCCAAAACTAAAAAAAAAAGTAACCAAATGTATGTCATGATTTTGAATTGTTATGACTATAATATTTTTGCAAAAAGAAAACGACACACTTTTCAGACTTTCTCAATGACTGGTATCAATTCTTGTACATGTACTTACTGATTTATCTCCTTACGACTTATCAGTGCAAGAACTGATACCAGTCGCTCTTAAAGTCTCTCTTATCTTGGTGAAACACAGCCAAGGGTTCCACTCTGTGGACATAGTTATGCTCTTTCTATAGTAACATAAAATGACTTGTTACAAACAAAAATACACTAGAGGAAAAATTACAAAATCATACACATAACTAGAAAATAGCAAAGGCACTCCTATGAAATACATATTGCAACACATAACAATTTATTCATGCCATGTGAGACATGGACTTTCTTGTTTACTCGTAAATCATAATTGTTTCTAACGAACAGCACACCTTCAAAATTGAAATTATCATGAGCTCACTATCTATGACTATTTATAATATGCATGGAGCAAGTCTGACATTATTCTTGCATGCAAGTCCTGGCTCCTGACTCTTAACAATTTTGTTCTAACAACATTGCTGTAGTGAGCACTACATGTAAATTACATTTTAGTGCTAGCATTGGATTTCTCGTTTTATGCCCAAATCCTTCCGCTGTCGTGTGCAAAACGGTATGTTGTTCACACTTCAAAGACATGGATCCGGCTATCTCTTGTCGTTAGAAAACGCTAATTTTAGCGGTCTCGTTATGACGTTGTCAACCTTCATTCGCACAAAAATACGAAATGACCATTAGAGGCAAAAGACTTAAAGAGGGATGTCACGAGAAAGAACGGTCAGGGCTGAATGATTTTTTTCCTGTTATGTTTGCGTTGATCAGAAAGCGAAAGCCTGGTATTAACATTATGACAAGAACAAACCAAAAAAAAAATAACACCATCCAACTTATAGATGATCAGCCCAGCATATAATCTGGCAGTTGAAGGTGACCTACATCATAGTATAGAACCCATTTGAATCCCAGGAACATTGTTGCTAGTGGACTTTGATAAATCTCTTTGAAACATTCATGAACTGGAGGCTCCATACAATTTCAAGCAGCTTCTCCATACTTTTGGCAAATATAACACGGATACTTTCCTTATTCACTGAAAACTACATTCATCATGAGGGTACAAATGAATGCCACCAGCACACACAAATCAGCACATTGCAATACTGTTTGACTAAAACATCATTCACAGACTTTTCAACATTATTTTATAACATAAATTGCTGAATGACATGCCATTCTGTATAATGTAACGTACATACCAAATACATGAGTTATCATTTCTTAAGCTTCTGAAGAAGAAGGAGAAGTACATTCATCACCGGTAATTGATCTTCATTTGATGATGATACATTGTTTAATTCATTTGCAGCAAACTAAAGAGAAGTGGTTAGAATCCCCATCCATTTTCATACTTCCTTTGGCAAGATAACACCTGCTTTTAACCATACATGTTAATACTAGTATCATTAACAGACTACGACTGATCAAAAATGAATGTGCAAATTCACTTAAGGTGAACATTGTGGCTACATATCATGAATTTTTTCTTGCTATTTCAAAACCACAATAAACATTCAAAGTTGCTTTGCAGTTTAACCATATGATTAAAACAGTGTTTGTATCTTTCATAAAGTAGCCCTGAAAAGGAGTGAGCTGATAACTCATAATGAAAGAGAAAACCACAACGTTCCGGGTAGAGTCAAACCTACTATAGATGAGTTTCTGTTTACTTTAGTTGCAAGCTTTCTGCTCAGTCCTTTTAATGACTAAATTCACGAATCAAATGACTAAATTCACAATAAATATTCTACCGTATCTTTTTTCCAGTCACATGGTTAAAGACGTAAACCGCAAACTGCAAGCTGCAAGCCTGCAAGCCTGCTTTGAGTGTTTCACTACAGAATTCAAGTTTAGTGGTGTTCCTGCAAATTTGCAATTGATCCCAAATCAACTGCACATCATTTGCAAATTGGAAAATGCATTTTCAATAGCGCAGTGTCTGTGCTTTTAACAAGACACATCCATATGAAACACTGGTAACAAAGGAGCAAAGAGGCGAATAAATCTATGCAAGAGCACAGACGCCATCTTGTCCTGTTAATAAATATTAATTCAATGCAATCCTTACAGTGTACCAGACTCGGAAGAAAGCAATACACATATACATCAGATGAGCATAGAATTTCTTAGCTTTCAAATTAGAAAAGATATCTAATAAACAATGCCTCAGAGACCATCTTACAGTATTGGAGGCATTACAATTCTGATGACATGTTTGTGGTTTTGAGATGTCACGTTTACACATGAAGCAATTCATATAGAACACAGAAAAGAGAAACTGTTATCTGAGTTGTTCAGTTTCTAATGCTTCCCTACTTTCCTCTGGAACTTCTGTGATGTTCTCTCTATCATTTGCTTGTCCGTCCTCTTCTTTCTTGATAGCCTGTTCAACAGGATTCTCCTCAGTGGTCTGTATCTCTGGTGATGGTTCTGTTGATGTTGTAGGTTCATTATTTTGGTTAGGATGGCTGGATGTTGATTCTGTGTCGGACCCACTGATTTCACTACCGCTTGCATTAGAGCCAGAACCACTCCTTTCTGAATCAACTGAAAGGGGAATGAGACCGGGAACAAGCTTTTGTTAAAGGTGATCATTAACATTGCAAAATTATTCAAAAGTGTGTTCATTTGTCATCTTTGTAGCAAACACTATCTGAAAGAATAAATAGTTCATTTGATGTCCCAAAGGAATAAAACTAGACCAAAGCTCAATCAGCAACAGTAGGGTTATATCGTTCAAACGGATGTTCCTCTGTACATGGTTCCTTGATGTAAAGAGGGAAAAGATTTGGCCGCTTACAGCCAATTGAACAGATTCAGTTAGCTGTATCTTGACATTTACAATCAATTCCTGCAATTCGGATGATTCATGTTTCGCTCCATGGATTAGAGTAATTTATGAATTATGAATAATAATAATAATATAATAATAATAATCTAATAATAATAATAATAATCTAATTAGGCAATCTAACTAGACTATTCCAAGGTGCAGAGTGATAAGAAAAGTATACAACAGAAAGAATTCATGAATGTGATATTCCCTGAAGAAGATAGATTTTCATTTCAATCGTAGACAATGTTTAAAAATACACTTCAGCTTGGTTGGTGTAGCTTGATGTAGCTAGAAACTATGCTTCAAGCAGAATGTTAAGGATGAAACTTGAAATCATATTTATATCAATGGGTAAGTTTGTGATCACATTTTGCAAGTGTGACCACAATAAATTCCCTCCGAAAACTAGAAAACTAGAAAATTTGCAAAGCTAGTGAATACTTTTGGGGGGTTCAGTTATAACAAAGAGAGACAAATATAAAATTGCCAGCAACTCATGTCTTTCCAGAATAATGTACCCATTTCAGAGATGCAAATATTCTGGAACATGCATGACAATAGAAATCAAAATGTGAATTACCAAAAAGTAGAACCACATAGCTTCTGATGTGAGAAAGTACAACAACTAAATTATATAATTTACAGGTAGGTATCTTTATAAGCAAATATGTTGAGAGGAGAGACAACATCCTTTTTNCCAGAACCACTCCTTTCTGAATCAACTGAAAGGGGAATGAGACCGGGAACAAGCTTTTGTTAAAGGTGATCATTAACATTGCAAAATTATTCAAAAATGTGTTCATATGTATAATTTTTACATCTTTGTAACAAACACTATCTGAAAGTACATGTATGAAGGAATAAAGAGTCCATTTGATGTCCCAAAGGAATAATACTAGACCAAATCTCAGCTTGCAGAAAAAGTATGGTTATCTCGCCCAAGCTGATGTTCCTCTGTACATGGTGCCTCATTGTAAAGAGGGAAGGGTGTTGCCGCTTACAGCCAATGGAAAGATTCAATCAGATGTATCTTTACATTTACAATGAATTTCTGCAAATGAGGCAATTTGTGCTTCATCCCACAGATTGGAGTTAGGAATAATGAATGTGATATTGCCTGAAGCAGACAGATTTTTATTTAACTCTTTCACCACAAAATTTAAGTTTCCAATTTCCCTATATCTGTACGGAATAAAATGCAGGATATTAGGGGAAAATATGGAATACATAGGGAAAGCATTGTAAGTTTTAATTTGTGTTCAGACAGAGAGCCGCCCTCACCGGCTCGAAAGAAGGTCAGAAGTCATGCAGATTAGCGTACGCTATACTATATGCAAGCCACATTGATGGATCCCCCTATATCCTTGTTTGTTTAGTGACGGCTTGCCATACAATATGTAGTATCTTATAGCAGCGCTGTGAGCGGTGCGCCGTAGCAAAAGAGTTAAATCCCAGACAATGTCAGTCATATACACTTCAATTTGGTTGGTGTAGCTTCATGTGGCTAGAAACTATGATTTAAGCAAAACCTGAAATCATACTCACATTGGTAAGCTAGTGATCACATTTTACAGGTGTGACCACAATAAAATCCCTCCGAAAACTAGAGAACATAATTATTTCATGAGTGTACTAAGAAAATTTGCAAAGCTAGTGAATACTTTTTGGGGGTTCAGTAATAACAAAGAGAGACAAATATAAAATTGCCAGCAACTCATGTCTTTCCAGAATAATGTACCCATTTCAGAGATGCAAATATTCTAGAACATGCATGACAATAGAAATTAAAATGTAAATTACCAAAAAGTAGAACCAGATAGTTTCTGATGTGAGAAAGTACAACAACGAAATTATATAATTTACAGGTAGGTATCTTTATAAGCAAATATGTTGAGAGGAGAGACAACATCCTTTTTCAGAATTTGTCATTTTTATTCCACATTGGTTATTTTGGGGAGGTATTATAGATGAACATCTGCTTACCCAGTCTTGCTCCAAACGCAATAGCAGGTGTTTCTGGAAGCTTTGGTGCATTGGGTCTCACTTTCTTTGATGGGTTAAAGGTGCCACAATAGGCGCATTTGAATGCTGTAATAGAAAAACAGAAATAATGACTCCAGGGCCTCGTAACATAAAGGTTTGCGATTGATTACTAATCTGATAGCGATTGATATCAATCGCAAGTCTATGGAAAATCACAGACTAAAGCTTGCAATTGATCGCAAACTCAAATAGCGATTTATTGCTAACCTTTATGTTACGGGCCCTGACCAACATATTATCAGATGATTTATTGCTACTATTATTTGACAGCTTGACCATGTCTGAATACTGTATATAGGCATACATAAATCTTGGAATGCCAATACCAAATATAACCTAACATTCATAGTTTTTTTTTCTTTCTTTTCTAGCAATTTCTGACAATCAAAAAGAAATCTCTCTTTTTTTTAATCATCAAGTGTACTAATTTCTTGCCTAAGGAATTTAGTTCTTTTTTATGACAATGATGATGATTCACTACTATTGTATGGTGCCATATATCTTTTTAAAACATTTAAATATGCAGACTCCTCTAGAAAAGCTAGAACTTAAATTGCTTTGTGAGAAATGTGGGTGAGAATTAAGATTTAAAATTAAACAAACACCTGGGGCTAATTGCTAGAAATTGTCTTAGCTATCATCTTCTTGCTAAGATTTCTTAACTTATTGTACCAGCCTCAAAAGACTTATCAACATTTGTGTATTTAACAACTTTTTCACATAGAGCTGTATATTAAAGTGTTGGAAATGTTTCCTCAATGTCTAAAACTGCTATTTTTAGTGCTTATCAATTGTGAAAATTAAAATTATTCCCTGCAGGATGTCAAAAGTCACGGCCAGAATAACACTTGTTAATGTAACTTCTTAACCTTTCAAGTCAACAAAACAATTGTCTTAGTGAATAGGAGCCATACTAAACTAGCATCCATGTTATTTTCTGGTTCCCTTTATCCTGTTA
Organism: Temnopleurus reevesii; assembly: GCA_036244855.1. Lineage (NCBI taxonomy): Eukaryota > Metazoa > Echinodermata > Echinoidea > Temnopleuroida > Temnopleuridae > Temnopleurus > Temnopleurus reevesii. The sequence goes on along the minus strand of BQKZ01005134.1, from coordinate 19,018 downwards.
ACTTTATGCTTAAGTTCTATAATATTTCTTTGCTAAACAATATCATGTATTAGTTTTATTGAATAATAAATGAATTCAATTCAATTAAAAAATCAAATTAATTAAATATATGCTGGGAATTGATCATGTATTGTATGAAATTAATTGTTTGTAAGTAATATTATTCAACAACATTACATACCTAAATATTCAAACTCTTCCTGTAGGGCCATCCCATTGTGCGAGTAGCAGTGCTTGCAGATTAGAGCATACCGATTACTAGGTCCATCACCAACCAGGTAACCTACTAGCTTGTCAAAGGTTCCCTGCTCTTGCGACAGGATTGGTCTGACAGTGGATGGGGATCCTGTATCAAATAGCAAGAAGAAATCACTCAATGGATTCAATGAGTAGTGTGTAAGTTCCAATATTTTTATGAACAATAGAAGAATAATTGAATAATTCTTGCCTTATCCCAACATGGATAAACACTGATTGATAGTATTCTGATAAAGAAATAAAGCATATATTTTTTTTTAATTTAAGGTCCTACAGGTGTGAAATTTCCAATTGATTTTCAGGATCTACCATACTATGATTATCACTCTTGTGCTGAAAAGAGAGATGCAAAGATGTTTGGTGTACTCATTGATAATTTTTTCTGTAATCTTAAGTTGCACTTCCTAGCTCTGCAACCAAATTTATTCTTGTGACATCATTTTTCAATGACTTCTGGAAAACCAATTTGATTCACAACGGACAATGGCATGCACTTTCTCAAAAATTGAGCATGTCTTGCACGATTTCACATGTCATCTTTTGTTAATTGCAGTTGAACCTCTCTTATCCAGACATATTTGAACCAGACCTAATTAGGATAAGGGAATTTGGCCTAAAGTGAGAGAATCTATTCTTTTATAAACATAGTTTCTCCCCATAAAGATATATGGATATGTAATTATTATCATAGAACATTTCATGTGAAAATATATTAGCTATGGTAGGAATGTTGTGTACTTCACAGGAGTTAACTATTTTTGCAATTATCATTATACTTGAAATCTTGCTTTCTCAGTAATTATTAACTTTGATAAGGCAAAACCTAGGCAAATGTGGATCCAGATGATAGAAAAATTCCGATAAGGGCTCCCCAAAAATATAATCATTTTCCAGATAAGCAAGTAAAATACAACCTGAAAAGTGATTTTTCAGATACTGTTTTCACTTATTTTCACTCATTGTGCTTTTTGCATCCTTCTAAATGTCATATTTTAACCATGAATTGTGTTAATTTTTAAATGAAAACGTTTTCCGACCAACCAATGTTTTTTTAAAATTGCATTCAAGGGCAGCCAACCAAGTTTTTTATGGGGGTACCTTAGCTTATGGTAAGCCAGATGAGGATGGTCAAACTGCAGAATAGAGTAAACTTACCAATCATGGCAGCCTGTGGTGATTGCAACATAGGCTGGTTTCCACGTCCAGCTGAAGGTCTCTGAGGTGTCATGTTTGGTGATCCTCTTCCACGACCTCTACCTCTTGCACTAAATGGTCTCTGACGCAGAGCTTCATGAATTAACAAAATATATCAATGGTTTGATAAAGGCTTACAATAAGCAATTATCATGGAGATGCATAACACTGATATTAATTCTGTAAATATAGAAGACAGTTATCCAACAAACAATTTGTTCTTTTATACCTTATCTTTTTTTCATCTTATCAATTTCTCGTTGTGGTAATGAATACTTTAATCCAACTCTGTGAAAGACGAAACATTTTAAAATGTTATCAGAGCTGAAGTTTCTATTGATTCTTACAAGTTATACGACAGTCCAGTGAGAAAAAATTTGATATACTATTCAGTGAACTCATCACAAAGTCCACATAAAGCCATCTGATAACATAAGTGTAATTTCACATGGCCTTATAAACAAATCTGAAATAGCACTATGGTGATTGGATACGTAAAGTCGACTGAATAGGTAATTTAGAGCTCTATCATAACCGCTATGATACCAATTTAGATTTCCATCATTAGATTGGTTGATCATTTGACCCAATTATTAGTTACACCATAATCTGCGAAATTTCATATCCATTAATCATGCACTTTTATAACCAGACAATTTTGTTAGCACCACTCTCAATAAAATATTTATAGAACCATACAAAACACAATGTGGATACATAAACAAGGAACATGTCGTAGCATGTGCAAACCCTAAAATTACTGATAAAATTTGATTGAATAATTGTGTTTTAACAATTGATTTTGCAAGAAGAGGTTGAATTTCTTTTGACCACATCACGTGAATAAGAGTGAGAATGTATGACTACGTATGGTCCCTTCACTCTGTTGGTCTGCGGTAAATGTGTTGAACCGCAATGTATGGTATCATATTTCCTTTAAAATATCACACTTTCACCACCTCAGTGGTATATAGGACACATAATGAACGCGTTTATTTTGCGCAATGGACAGAACACTTCAATCAGTGAAAGACAAATTCATCCTTTCAACTCGACTAGTGTCTTGTTGGACAGGTTATTCACATCATGAACTATTCTGTCCACAATTGATTTGATCACTGACCCGGTGTTGGTGTTTGTCCTCTCCCAAGTGCTGGGGTCTGCACAGGGGTCAGAGGTGGCAAGGTCACACTGGGGTCAAACTTTTCAAGGATCTCCTTGGCTTTTTTATAACTCTCATTCTCCTTCACATCCTCTAGCTGTCAGAAAGAATGATACATCACAAAGGATTAACATACTGATATCCTCAATTGGGGGAAAAAGACAAATAGCTCATTCAGTTGCGTTTAAATCATAAGGTTGTTCTTTAAAAAAATGAGATGTTGGTTGAGTTTATTTATTTCCATTTATTTAGTTTCCTTTATTCTATCTTTTTACTAAAATGTTACTTATAACACTCTCCTACAAAAGTATGAGTCTTTTTCGTTCCAAAATTTCCTTTAAAAATTAACCCCAAAATAACCTCCAGAATGGAGAAATCAAGCACCAATAATTCTTTTCAACACCTATCATCCCTGAGAATTATTGAGAATTTAAAATAACTAAATAAACTTACAACAGTCTTTTTCTTGTTCCGTAGTTCTTCAAGGGCAAGATCTGCAAACACACAATACCAAAACTCCACTTAGCTATTGAAATTTGGAACTTTATAGGAAAATAAGGTCAGGCCATACTTTTACCTTCCAACACAAAACATCCTGAAAACCAGGCAACATTTGATGTCGACAAGGCTACAAATTTAAAATCGGTATTCACATTCAATTGCTTTGAAAAAACACTTAAATTCATTGATGAATATTTATATCCGAACAAAAGAAAAGAGCAAGAAAAATTTAATTTGAGATTAAATTGGCAATGCCATCAACCGTCATACAATCAAAATATGGTCAAATAAAATGTGACTACCACTGAGTGATGAACAAGTCAGATAGATAATATTTTGCATCTTTTCTTTTACAAGCAACCCTAAGGTACATTGATTAAAATACATTTTAGGTTGTAACCTTTAAGACGTTTATTTTCCTTGAAATTTAATATTTGTTAGTAACAGTATTCAAGGATTCCATACATATTTTTATTACCGTTAATGAAAGGAATTTGAAATCACAGAATAAAATCTCAGACATATTATCAAAATTTCAAGCTGTCTTGGGTATCTGGCTACAGCTAAGATGATTGATTATAACAAGTGTCACCTGATGCTCAAAAATGTAAGAACAATAGAATGTAACATGAAATATCATACCATTTTGGGCAATCCTCTTTACAAAATACCAATGTAATGCTTTTCGTATCAGCCAAATTCTGCATAAAAAAATAATAAGTTGGGGAAAAAAAGTGATTATTGGTGGTAAATCGAATCAGTAGAAAAATTAATTAGAGGGGTTTGACATGTACAGGGCAAAATAAATAAATGAAGAGAGGGAGCTGGAGAACAAGTTTCACATTTATATTCAACTTCAAATGATGAGATGTCACTAATACTAATTTTAATAAATAGATTAGATCAGTAAGATGATTATAGATATGTTGGATTCATCTAATTTCATCCAATTCATAATTTCTCATATGTGGCAATTTAAGCAAAGTATAACTAATCATAAACCTATGATTTCCCTCTAAATTCGTATTTAAGGTTAATTCTCCTGTTGTAATATCGCATAAAAACGTGAATTACAATTCTATGTTGATTTCATGATCATAATCCTTCGCAATAATACATTTAATACATATTTCTCATTATCTACTAAAATGCATTTTGCTTTCATGTGAGTTAATGTGACAAAATGATTTTTCATTTTGGAATCACTTGATGAACCCTTTTACCCAATATTAGCTCTCCGCATCATGCAAGGAATTCTGATATATACATATTTATGAAAATGATGGGTGTCAGAACTTGCATACTTACAGAAATGGAAAGAGAAGAAGTGGCAATATTTGAACTACTCTCTGTTGCCATGTGGTAGCGTTGTACAGGAAATAGAAGAAGAGTGCCATAACCAAGTATCCAATGACAGAGTAGAGAAGCAAGCTCCCCATGTAGTGTTTCTCCATCTCAACATTACGCCGCTTTGATCGTAGAAGTGCATCAATGTCCTTCTCAATTCCTTCCAATATCTCTATTGTAGTCTGCCGTTTCTGTGTCAGGAAAAAATTACGGTATTTTTAAAATTCACAATGTTCTCAATTCAATTTGCTAGGAAAGTATCAATTCAAATGTCTGTACAAAATTTTTAGTAATGTTGGTGTTTTTGGATTATTTATGCAGGCAATTCTGCTGAGTCACATCTATTGAGTTTACTTTAGGACCCTAAAATCTTTTTGACTGAGGAGAAACTTGACTTACAATCCTATTTGTTCCAAAAATATACATGTAAGGTTGACTTTGAGAATTTTGAATGGGCCAGACTTCACTATACCTTTGTGATATTGCAACATTTAATTGACTCTTTTCATCTATTTCGATATAATTGAGCATCTATTTTTAGAGCATTTGCAGAGCAAAGAGTGATTTACAAGAAAATTATAATGCCTGTAATTTTCTCATTCCTTATCCGATTTTTACAATCAATTTTTGAAAATACTGTCAAAATTATTATTCCGCTATAATTCTTATTGACACTGAGGTGGACTTCTTATAATCAAATGCACACGATAACTTAAGCACTTGATGTTGGGTAAAGACCTAGTCACACCACACAGCACGGCATTGTGGAAAATTGTTCGCGCTGAGTAGCGAACTGGCCAATAACAATCAAGGTACTGCTTAAATTTTGTGCCATGGTAATTTGCTGTGACTGGTATGCAGGGGCTTTGACTGGCAGCTCATGTACAGCGTTGGCCGCAGAGAAATAATCAAATGGTAATTACACTCAAGAATGTATTATAGGTGCCATGTTTGTTCCTCTGTATAATGCAATGTATTAGTACATACGCACATTATACTGAACATCATTCCATGGAACCTATATTAACGTTAGACCTCTAGTTATCAAAACTTTAATAAAATGGCTGCTCGTTTACATGNATACGCACATTATACTGAACATCATTCCATGGAACCTATATTAACGTTAGACCTCTAGTTATCAAAACTTTAATAAAATGGCTGCTCGTTTACATGGTAGTTTGATTTGGACTATTTGGGAGCTGAAATAGGGGTTTAAATCACAAATATTTCTACAAAAATCATTGTAACAGAATCCAAATAATAAAAAAACAAATGGAGATACTCTTCACATGAGCAGGCCGTTACAAACCCACTTGCCCGCATGCCCAGGGCAACAAATTTAGCTGCCGGGCAAGTAAAGGAAATTATTACTTGCCTGATGGCGCAAGTAATAGTTTGGCCATTTCGTAAAATAGGCCACCTCTCTACTGACTCTAGTCAATAGTCCCACGTGAGTCTCTTTCATGTATTACAAAGTCTATGGAAATTCAATGAGTCCACCGCCGCTGACTAGCTAAATGAACGCACATCTATGGAGGGATGGACTATTTCACGTACGAGAACGCCAATAGTTTTATGCTAGTTTTCTGCTATATGGAATTTGGCATTGGCCATCAATTTTGGGCTAGAAAAACTCTTGTACGAGCACGTGTTTTAAAAACTTGGTTTTCCGAGAGGGCAACTGGTGCCAAAAAAATTCTTATAAAATGTTAGCATCCCGAGACCTGGGCCCCGTAACATAAAGGTTTGCGATTAATCGCTATTTGATTTTGCGATCAATTGCAAACTTTAGACTGATTTGCCATAGATCGCAAACCTTTTTTACGGGGCCCGGCCCAGATGATGCTTTTCTGGAAGGCTGTGTATACCGCCACACGCGTGTGGCTGTATCCAAACCCTTGTCTATCGGATACAGCCACACGTCTTGAGAAATTAAAATGTATATATCTTGTGATTGAAGTGATGTAAAATCACGATAAGTCTTTGGAAATTTCTATTGAAATAATATTTATGGATAAATCCTATCAAAACCCCCAAATAAATCCCCAAAACGAAAATAAAATATGAGGTTTTTTAGTTTTCCAATCAGTGTCTGAAATGAAAGACTATATCGCCCTATTCACTTTGTACATACAGAGTACACACGAGTAAATAATCTCCCATAGGCTTACGTGCAAAATGGCACCCAATCAGACATTGATTAAAATAGAACCTATCGATAGATTTTTTGTTAAATTACAGGGCGCGATCGAAATATCGCGTTCTTTTGAAAAATTTACTTTTCAGGGGC
>BQKZ01005134.1:0-11454 GCA_036244855.1 Temnopleurus reevesii | reverse complement strand
CCCCCCCTTCCCTCTTTCTCTCTCTCCCCCGAAAAAAAAGAAGAAAAAGAAAGAAGGAAGGAAGTACAAAAGAAAAGGGGTATCTGCTTTAAAAAGATATGTAATTTAGAGCCCCTTTTCACTCCTAAACCCTAACTATGAACGAAGCGCCGTTAGAACAAAATAACGACAACAACGATTCGAGCTACCTCAATTAACCCAGAGCCGTATGGCTCTGCCTCAACCCTCCCCTCCGCCCCACGATTAACCTATACTTCTCTCCCTCCCTATCCCCTTCCTCATATTTCCCTATATCTCTACCAAAGACGTTTACCTGTGATCTTTATACCTAATTATCTATCCTTGGATCTGCCTCTTGCGTCTCATATGTCTCCCCCCTTTTTTTGTAATAAATTGAACAAAATAAATAACATACCCCATTCAAACATTCACAATAGATCTAGAAGACTAAATAACTTTCTCATTTAATCCCTAAATGGACAAATATTGCGAAGGCTTTATTGAAAGTGTACTTTGTAAAAAATTATTTGTCTGATATCTGCTCACAGTAGTTACTTTTAAGGATATATTTGAAATTGTTTTGAAGAGTCCGACAATATCCTTCTCTCCTTCCTCCTCCCCCTTCCTCTCCATCCTTCTCTTCCTCCTCCTCCCTCATCGTCTTCCTTTCCATCATCTCCTCAGTCCTCCCCTTCTTCCTCCTCTCCCGACCCTCTCATTCTTTCCTTCCCTCGCTGTCCTCCTATCAGTCCTCCTCCTCCTTTCTCTCTTCTTCCTCATCAATTTAATCAAGTTCCTCTCCCTCCCTCATCTCCCTCCCTCGTCTCCCTCCCCGTCCTACTCCTCTCCTTCCCTCCTTCTCCTCCTCCAGCTCCCTCCCTCATAGTCCTCCTCCCCGTCCTCATCCTCCTCGATCTTCTTCCTCATCCCTCCTTCAATCATATTTCTCTACGTCTTCCTGCTCTTCTTCTTCATCCTTTTCCTTTCCTCTCCCTCCCCCATCGTCCTCCTCTACGTCCTCCTCTTCTGCCTCATCCTCTTTATGATCCGGATCCCTCTATCCATCACCGTCTTTCGCCACGTCGATCTGCCTCCTGGTCTTTCTTTTCCTTATTCTTCCTCATCCTTTTTTCTCTTCCTCCTCCTCCTGATCCTTCTCCTCCTCTTCCCCTCCCTCCCTCATTGTCCTGCAATCCGTCCACCTCTGATTCTTCCTCATCCTCTCATTCATTCCCTCCTCCTGTCCGTCCTCCTATTCTTCCTCATCTTCATCCTCTCCGTCTTCCTCTTCTTGCTCATCCTTATTCTCTCCTTCTCTTCTCCGTCCCTCATCTTCTTCCTCTTCTTTCTCGTCTTCCTTCTCCTCCTCCAGCTCCCTTCCTCGTCTTCCTATCTGTGCTTCTCCTCATTTTCCTCATCATCTTCCTTCTCCCACCCCTCTCCCTCCCTCATCGTCTACCTCTCCGTCTTTCACTTCTTCCTCATCCTTATTCTCTCCTTCTCCTCTCCATCCCTCATCTTCTTCCTCTTCTTTCTCATTTTCCTTCTCCTCCTACTCTCCCTCCCTTGTCTTCCTTTCCATGCTCCTCCTCATATTCCTCATCATCTTCCTTCTCCTCCTCCTCTCCCTCCCTCATCGTCCTCCTCGTCCTCCTCCTCTTCTTCTTCCCCATCGTTTTCCTCTCCCTCCCTCATCAGCTACCTCTCCGTCCTCCTCCTCCCCTCCATAGTTCACCTCTCGGGCCTCTCCACCCTCCTTTTTCTCTCCTCTTCCTCTTCATCCTTCCCATCCCCTTTCTCTTCATCCTTCCATCCAGTCTTGTTCTTCTTCCGCTTACCCCTCCTCCTCCTCCATCATTTCTTCTTATTCCCTTCGTATTGGTTGATGGAAATAAAATTTGAAGAGTTTCATTGGCAAGTGCATAAGATGAAATTAGTGATGTTTGATTTAGTAATGATATTCAAAAGTCCATCTGCCCTTTATAGCACAAATTGATATGCATGTCTGCTGGAAAATAGCAAACTTTGAATCTGTTTTGGAGATTGTGGCTAAACCCATTAGCAAAATTAAGTCTCAGTCCCCATGAGAGTCCAAATTTTGAGCTGAAGACAATTTATTTATTTGTATTTTTTGCTTCTCAGCTTAGCTCAGCTACCCGGGGGCACCAAACTTGGGATCAGCACCCCCCCCCCCCCCCATTGCAGTCCACCAAATTAATAGAGGGTAACAAACACAGGCAATTAATCCAGAACCATAGCCATTAGCCAATATATGGGTGATATTTTGGATCAACCACTGGTGATTTGTAGACATTAAAACTATTTTAAAATATGAATAACCCTAAATACAAAAATATATACTAGTGGTACTACAAATATAAAATACATGTATATCATTTCAAATTATGGTGAAAAGCAATGCTACTTTGCTTGTTGCTATTCAATATCTTTTTATTCAACATCAAATAAGAGCAAATAATGAACACACAGTTTACATAGGGATATGATAAAGTTACAAATACATTAATTCAATGTTTATTTGAGGAAAATAGCCATATATACTGAAATGTAGGTAAAGCAAAGTGACTATATTTCACATTGATGAAATAAAATTAAATTGTCTTTTTTTTTCTATGTTGTATGATGATAAAATAAGTGAGAACTATTATGTGGAAATAACAACAATCAAATTATACATTAACGTACAGTGGAATAAAGCATAATTTTGAAGAATAATGAAAAAATTAATATGACATGCAGAAAAAAATTAATATGTACATTATATACTCAGTTTAGATAGTATATAGATTTATACGTATGAATACACATTCTTAATGCATTAAAGATAACAATTATTCAAGGAAGAAGAAATTGTTAAAGTTTGCACACTCTGTAAAAGAAAGAAAAAATATGAATGTACAGGTGCTTCTAGTTTTTCTGAAGGTATTAAGAGTTGGACATGTATCCACTTGTAGCGGCATTATCATGAAACAGCTTAATTGGTTTATTACACATCATTGATTGATGATTCACAGTATTGTTTAAATGAACAGAGAATATTATTATTATGTATTTTATCTACAGTACTTAACATTGTTGGATAGTTGGCGAGTTGTTATTAGTATTCAGTGACCGCTTTTACGATTTTTTTTTAATGACGATACTTAGTACATGTCATGTTTTGTATACTTTCAAATACCTTATGTTCATATTTTATGCCTGCATTTATGTTTTATGCCTACATGTACGTTTGAANGACAGAAACATAACGAATAACTAATAATGTAACAATCTGTGTACAAATGAGAGAAAAAGCAATTCTAGTCCCTAACCCGCCCCCATTTATCTTCTCTCTCCCTCATCGTCTTCATTTCCATCGTCTCCTATCAGTCCTCCCCTTCTTCTTCCTCTCCCGACCCCCTTATTCTTTCCTTCCCTCGCTGTCCTCCTTTTAGTCCCCCTCCTCCTGTCTCTCTTCTTCCTCATCAATTTAATCAAGTTCCTCTCTCTCTCCCTCGTCTCCCTCCCCGTCCTACTCTTCATTTTCCTCTCCCTCCCTCATCGTCCTTCTCCCCGTCCTCATCCTCCTCGATCTTCTTCCTCATCCCTCCCTCAATCATCTTTCTCTACGTCCTCCTCCTCTTCTTCCTCATCCTTTTCCCTTCCTCTCCCTCTATCATCGTCCTCCTCTTCTGCCTCATCCTCTTATAATCCCCTCCATCCATCACCGTTTTTCGCTACATCGATCCGCCTCCTCGTCTTCCTTTTCCTTTTCTTCTTCTTCCTCATCCTTTTTTCTCTTCCTCCTCCTCCTGATCCTTTATCTAATTCATCATCTTCCTTTCCGTCGTACTCTTCCTCTCCCTCCCTTCTCCTCCTCTTCCCCTCTCTCATTGTCCTGCATTCCGTCCACCTCTAATTCTTCCTCAACCTCTCATTCATTACCTCCTCCTCTCCCTCCCTCATTGTCTTCCTCTCCGTCCTCCTATTCTTCCTCATCTTCCTCCTCTCCTTCTTCCTCATCTTCCTCCTCTCCGTCTTCCTCTTCTTGCTCATCCTTATTCTCTCCTTCTCTTCGCTGTCCCTCATCTTCTCCCTCTTCTTTCTCGTCTTCCTTCACCTCCTCCGGCTCCCTCCCTCGTCTTTCTTTATGTGCTCCTCCTCATTTTCCTCATCATCTTCCTTCTCCCCCTCCTCTCCCTCCCTCCCTAAACAATTACTTTCTTATGAATACAAAAAAATATACTAGTGGTACTACAAATATAAAATACATGTATATCATTTCAAATTATGTTGAAAAGCAATGGTAATATCCTTTTATTCAACATCAAATAAGAGCAAATAATGAACACACAGTGTACATAGGGATATGATAAAGTTACAAATACATTAATTCAATGTTTATTTGAGGAAAATAGCCATATATACTGAAATGTAGGTAAAGCAAAGTGACTATATTTCACATTGATAAAATGTAATTAATTTTTTTCCTATGTTGTATGATGATAAAATAAGTGAGAACCATCATTTGTAAATAACAACAATCAAAGTATACATTAATGTACAGTGGTATAAAGCATTATTTTGCATAATAATGAAAAAAATTAATATGACATGCAGAAGAAAAAAATAATATGTACATTATATATTCACTTTAGATAAATTTATACATATGAATACATACTCTTAATACATTAAATAGTTGACGTAGACTGCCTTTATAAATCTTCGTTCGCAAAACAAAGCCAAGAAAAAAAAGAAATACAACAATTATTCAAGGATGAAGAAATCGTAAATGTTTGGGCATTCTGTAAAAGAAAAGACAAAATATGTATGTACATGTGCTTCTAGTTTTTCTGAAAGTATTAACAGAGTTGGACATGTATGCACTTGTAGTTACATTATTATGAAACAGCTTAATTGGTTTACTACAGGTCATTGATTGAGGATTCACAGTATTGTTTAAATGAACAGAGAATATTATTATTATGTATTTTATCTACAGTACTTAACATTGTTGGATAGTTGGTGAGTTGTTATTAGTATTCAATGACTGCTTCTACGATTTTTTTAATGACTATACTTAGTACATGTCATATTTTGTATACTTTCAAATACCTTATGTTCATATTTTATGCCTGCATTTATGTTTTATGCCTACATGTACGTTTGAACTCACATATCCCCGACAGGAGGTAAAAAAAACTAACCCCCCCCCCCCCAAAAAAAAAAATACAAATTGAATTCGAAAATTCAATATGAATAAGGAAATACATATTGATGTAATGGTACTGGGTGTTTAGTTGACTTTGCACTAATAAAATGCATGCATTCATAGTTTCGTTAATCAGTGTGTATGTACATCTGACATGCATCAGCCACAAGATTAAAAAACAACTATTCCATATCATATGGAAAGAATGATTTGTATATTTATATTAAATGTCATACTGAAAGATAGAAATATGAAATATCAGCATGGTGTCATGTTTGATCCTTCAAAGCCAAAGATTCAAAACCAGAGAGACCTTATTACAATAGGCACAGAAAAGGCTTTCATTTGACTTTAAGTTTGTAAGTAACAAATAAAACATAACAGAAAATATTGCGTTTGCTTCAATAGTAACAAAACACCAAAACAGTAAACAACAAACTTCCCTTTTGAGTAGCAGTAATTGTAATAAAAATAAATATAGATCAAAAGACTTCTTATAATATACAACGAACTTGAACCATGGCATGTGTTGTGATGGATGAGGAAGGAAATACATTGGTGAAACTGATATTATGTATAATTGAATACACTATGATACTTCTAACACTCAAGTTTTAACACACAACAAACATGGAAATAAGCTGGTATAATTGAAAAGATGAGCAACAGAGTTGATGGGTTACATTAATAATTTGATGCCCATTTTCGATGCATCTCATAAAGCGATTGAGAGACATTTAACAAGTTATTACGTGCAGTAATAGTCACCTTCAAACCTCTACAGTAGACATGCTGTCACCAAATACATTGGTGAAACTGATGATATTATGGATAATAGAATACACAAGTTATATTAACAAGTTATTACATGCAGTAAATTTTTAGCCGCTTTCAAACCTGTGTAGTAGACATGCAGATGTTTTTTAATTTTCATGTCTTTTCAAGATATATTGTTCAAAATATTGCAAAAAATTGTGTAAGTACGAACTCATTTTTTAACATTTCCATTTGCTGCACTATGTTTCGTATTGCTATCTTCATATCTCAATCTATTAGGTAAACATATTGCTATTTGCACCTAACTGCACTCGATCAAGAAAGTAACATTTCACTTCTAATTTTTTTTTTGCATTTTATATGTTCATCTGCATCAATTGTCTGTAACAATAGTGTCATGACTGGGTCAGCGAAAACTTTGCACGTTCTAATTAGCATCACAATTAAATATGCGTCATTATTAATGAATTGCTGTAATATATCAGACCTACTTCATTGTTTTCTGACCTGATAATACAGGTGTATATATTTTTGGGTGACACATAGTTGTCATACTTGTAATGGCTCTTCAATCAGAGCTAACTTCTAAAGAAAATAGTTGGGTATCTTTATTTGAACATTCCTTTAACAAATTGCAACGATATGCAACAACACTTCATATGAGACAAAAATAATTCTTGCTGTCAGAATACATATATCAATGATGGTCAAAAGAAAACATGTAAATATGTATATTCTTATCATGTTTAATTTGATAAATTCAGAATAAATGTAAAACATAGTGTGACTAATGGTCAGAAGAGCTTTTGAAATAATTTACAGTTTTTAAATTATTGAACAAATATACACATTATTCATAAACTAATTGATCTAATTTAGGATTTTATACAGAGCAAAACATTTTGATAAAAGACCCCACATTACACAATACTATGAAAATATATAATAACACAAACATATGCTTCATGAAAAATATAAAGATCATGCTACTAATTGTCAATACTTATTTCCTTCATAACTTTTCAAGCATATATACATAATGGATTTGTTTTGATGATTTGTGGGTATAATCACAAGTAACTATCAAGACCAAAGAGGAGCTATACTAGAGACTTCTTACAAACATGACTGATTATTTACAGGTACCTCTACCGAACTTTGTTTGAATTTCAACTTTAATAAGATATATAAAATATGCGCTGCTTGATTTCTTAGAAAACATTTCTTTGAATTAGGCAATTATTTGACTTTGATGTAGAAGGTTCATTTTTTTAAAAGCAAAATTGCCTTAAACAGATTTCGTAGTATGACATTTGATGGCCAAATTGCTTTATTTGCTATACTTTCTCAAAGATATATTCTCAAGTAACAAAGCAAATGCAGCGGTCCTATTAATTTAACAATGAATAACACTGATATATATCTGCCACTGGCATTGGTCAGCTAATTTTTCCTTTTAAGTGGAGTAAAATCTAGCTGCATGCCTTAAAGTATTGCCCTTGAGAGTTGCATTTTACTAGCAACATTTCCCACATCATCTGCACATCCATGGCAAACTCCCTGCGTGATGTCTACCATTATGGACCACACCCTTACCAGAGGATCTCATACAGACCACTGGTGTTGCAGTGCTAGTATTACAGGCATAAACATAAGCTCTCATCCTGCTCTTTTCACTTTTCCACAACAGGACTGTCAAACCATATAGAATAATGAGAGGGTGTATTCTCATATACAGTACTTTCTTAATTCCCTAATGAATGATTGAGTAAAATGTCTTTGATGCCATACATTCTTTAATCAGAAAGCATCTTATTCAGTCTTCAGGGTATTCGCATTCACATTTCTGATCTCCTATATATTTCATGTGTGGCATCTTCGATACTATTAGGTTTCATTATGTTTAAAAGAAAGTCTTGTTCATCTTCCTGATGCAAGGAACTGTAAATCACTTCTTGACAGCATCATTTCCACCGGTAGCAACACTTATTTCCCTAGATTGAGTTGTGTTTCACAAAGCTTTTCTCTGGGTCACGCATATCTCTATAAGCGATTGGTGATCCTTTCTTAGGTGCTATTCAGTGACCTTGGGGGATATCATTGAGTACAGGAATGTGTCACCAGTCATGTGTAGAGCTGGGTACAGCTCATATCCCAGGCGCAAGGAGCTGTCTTCTTGACATAGTTACTTCCACTGGTGTCAGCACTAAATAATCTCCAGAGATAGGGATTGTGTTCGATATCGCTTTTCAAGGAGTCAATTATGACTCTACACACGATTGCTAACATACATACATACATAGCTTTGTAAAACATATGATCTCCCTCGTGCTTGCAGACTATTGCAATGTCAGATGGTACCGCTAATTTTATGTAGTTCGAATATTTCTCAGATGTATCCCATCCAAACATACTGCATCGTCCACATACGCTTCTTTCATTACGGTCATTGCATGAAACGGAATCCCACATCTACTTCAGGTGAGACGGTCGACAGCTTAGTTCCTAGAGAGAGAGCTACATGTAAACCCGCTATTCAGCTGAATCTTCCTCCTCATATATGACCACAATGTCACCGATCAAAAGTCTCCCACATTCAATAACACTGCATCCCATCCAGAGAATGTACTTCATGAGTAAGAACAACTCTTCTTCCATTTCCATTGAAAAGCAGCTCACATATTCCTTTCAAGTGAAGCGGTTGTCAGCATAGTTCCTTGAGAGGGAGCTGTGCCCGCTATCCAGCTGAACCTTGAAGCTTTTCAGACTATCCTCATACTGCTGCAATCTGTAAAGAACAAAGAAGAGAGATATATTGGTATCATAAAAATGACCAGAAGATGAATATTTAACGCTTTCTGTGTTGCATCAATTCTGAAGGTAGGGATTACATTGCCCAAGCCACCAGCTTGGGCACTGCAAACAATAGAAAGCATGCTCTGGCTACTGTGTGTACTCCCTGAGTCTAAACACAAAAGAACACTTCCCAGAGAGGTGTGTAGTTGTAAACAATGCGAACAAAACCACAAAAAGTGTTAATAAAATAAAACACAAGGAAATGCAAGCGAATCTTGCACATAGTCTTCCAATCTCATGCAGTTTGCACAGGGTTAATTGATTTTCCATGTCTCGAAATGGCTTTGATTAAACTACCTTACTAACATCCCAAAGAGTAAAAAGATTATCTAATACTTACGATTCCTTGACAGCCGTTGGTACAGGCACCATCCCCAGACTATCCAAAGGCAGATCGTTGATCAGCTTCTTAACAGATGTCATCAGACTGTTTGATCGGCTATCTGCATCCGCCCGGCGGATCCTTGAGAAGCCAGATGTTGGCTGTAAAAGGATATATGAAAAGAAAAGATGGTAATACCTACATGCATATCTACTAATTTTCACCATCCACTTTCAACCATTTCTCCAAGAATAAATATTCTTCTCCTTTATTAAAAATAGTATGACACTCTCTGTCAAATTAACATTAGTATTCAATTCTGTTTGCTACAACATTAAGATACAGAGTGCCATTACATAACCCACAGCCCAGTCTTGTGCAGTTTGCCTTTGGCGCCCCCTAATGTTAAATAAGCATGCGTAACTAAGCTCATATACACTTCAACACTATCTCTATTGAGGGTGCCAGGTGGCTGGTTTCTAGGCCCTTATGTCCCTCAGAGATCGTTGAATGTTACGCGAATATGCAGGCGCTCTTCATCAAGTTATGCACATCAATTGAAAGCTGAAAATTTCTGCTAAATAATGATGTTAAAACTAAACTTGAAATGTTAGATTTTGTGGCTTGTAGAAAAGCAAAACTGCTTAAGGGGCCGGACACTGGAGGTTATACTGTATGTCACCATGATGCTTACCGGTGGGAAGCTCTCAGTGATACTCGTCATCACCTCTGCCGTTTCAGGAGCAGCAGGTGATTGACTGATGGACATGTTACCACTCTGGTGTTGAGCCAACTCATTCATTCGCTCCTCAATCTGTATGGAGGTGTTACAAAATATAGTATCCTACTATTAGAATTGCTAAATTATACAAAAAAAACAGGTTTTTACATAGTATCAACCTTGATGGAACGTTGCATGTTGTCTACCTCGGAAATCGAAATGATCAAATCAGCATTCAAAGTATTTGAATTCTATATCTCAAATCTTAAATAAAAGGTAAACAATTTCCATTCCCAATAATTTTAACCGCCTTAACTGTACAACATCCATACTTGGATGAAATCATCAAATTGAATCTTTCAAGATGCTGGTACATTATTTTGTTTTGAGTCCCCATTAAGCAAAAAAAATAAACGACAAAAAAACACGAAAAATATAACCTGAAAAGTAATTTCCAGATGTTTTAGGGCTTTTTACTCCATTCTCAGTCTTTCTTATTTTCTACATGATATGTGTTCCAGAAATGAAAAAAATAATAGAAACTTTTTCTAATGTCTAATGAACATATGCAATTTTTCAATAAAAAAAAAATTGCTGTAAATATGTATATTCTTTTACTACTGAGCAATAACTGAAGAATGACCACTAACAAAAGGGAAAATTGTACTATTTCTCTAAACATGACTAAGTTGAGGAAATAGATGCATCTGAAAGGGTATTCCAGTGACAAAATCAAACATTACCTTGCTAAGTTCAGACAAGACTTTCTGGTACTCATAAGGAAGATCCGGTAACCTATACTGGGCACTCGTCAGCTGGTCCTGGAATTTACGTGTCTCACTTCCCGTTCTGAATATTCAGTGTCAGAGAAAGAGAGGAAAGGAAACAGTAATGCAAAGACAGTCAATATGAATCCTGGAATAGGACAGCCCATATAATTCATCCAATTTAAAATTTATAATAATGACATAGAAATTTGGGATTTACTCAGCATATGTAATAATTTCACGCAAAACAGTATGAATAGAAAAAACTTATAACTTTGTTGACTTTATTTCCATCCATACTGTAAACCATGTGGTGTATACACTATATTTCCAGAAATAGCCCTGAAAATGACTGAGCAAAACCTCTATAAAGCGAAAGAAGAAGACAAACAATGTGTTGGGCAGAGTTAACCAACCCATCTCCAGCTGAAGGAGGGAAAGAAGGGGAGAAGAACACCATCCAAAGAAGCGTAAATTATGCCTTCCTTAAAGAGGTACTATTATGAAAATACAAGTTGATCCGTATTGATGTATTATACCATTATCAATACCCTTTTCACTGAAAGAGAGTCCAAATGTGTTTCATATATTTTATAATATTTTTTCTTCAATTTTATGTTGGCTTAGTTGAGATTCTGTTATTTACAGAACCAGCTCTGAAACATGATCTAGAAAGGTGAACAAACTTGACTCTTGTGATGTCACAACCTGATTGACATTTGAAAGAAATTTTTAGGGGTGTTCCCAACTAAGCCAACATAAAAATGAAGAAAAAATATTATAAAATATATGAAAC
>BQKZ01005133.1:17806-44635 GCA_036244855.1 Temnopleurus reevesii | reverse complement strand
ATACTTTTATGCAGAGTGAAGAGTTGTTCGACATGACGTCACAGATTCCATCAATGTTGCCGACCGCACGGATCCCCAATACCATACTGGCAGCGATCGTCATACCTCTGTGACCTTACAAATTTGTGACTTTTGAACGGATGGCCCGATTTTGCTCAAATTTCACACTTTGTTCAGCGGAGTTTTCTTAATTCAACGATGGCACAATAATTCCAGGGGTTGGTTCACATTTAAGGGGAACTTCCACCAGGGCTTTATGTACCGTCAGTGAATGGGGGGAAAATAAGAAGGATGGAAAAATTGTGAAAATTTTAGCAAAATCGAACAATCCATTCAAAAGTTATGAACATTCACGTTTTCAATTTCACCTGTGCTGGGGAGAGTTGGCAACTCTGGCATAATCTGTGATGCCACCATGTGGAACCCCCATTTCAATTTCTACATAAATTCATTTGAAAATGGATCAATATCATATTTCAAATGAGGGTTCCGCATCATTCTTTCTTTAATGCCTGCATGGCTATACCATCAAAGGGAAAAAAAGATTTTGTCTTATTTTTTTCAAAGGAGAAAATGAGGAACTTTGTATACAAAGTGAATATATAAGAATCTATTAACTGAAGTGCGGCCCCAAAATATTTTAGCAGACTGTCCTGTTTTGTACTACAAATGGCTACATTAGTTGCAAAGTTGAGAAATCAAGATTAGATGAAGATAGTCTCATAGCTGTTTCTGAATCTTGAGGGCTTTATTCAAAAATTTTGTAATTTAATAGTCATCATATTTTTAAGCTAAAATGTTTAGTTTTTATGCATCTGCCACTATTGTGTTTTCAGGTTCAGAAAGTTCAGAACCATGAAACAAATTTTGACTGAACTTGGCTCAAATATTCATAAATATATATAAAAACATACCATAATACCACAATAACTTCAGAACAAGTGAACCAATATCTTTCATACCTGGATCGGTCAAAAGCATGTGGGGATGAACTGATTAGATTTAGAGGTTCAAAGGTCAATCACAGGGCAAAAATCTTGTGAAAAATCATCAAAAATTATTGTTGCTGCAATATATTACAGAACAAATGTACCAGTTTGAACCAAACCTGACGCAATTATTTGAAGAAGAACTGATTAGTTTTTCGGTTCATGGAGATAAAGGACAAAGGTCAAAAGTCACAGGGCCAAAAGACTACATGTACATGTAGTTAATATTACCCGGAACAGCTTGTTACTGCTATGAAAAAGTGAACTTATTTCTTCCAAACTTAGCTCAATTGTGAAATAGCATGTGAGCAAGAACTGATGAGATTTTGGGTTCATGATGTCAAAAGTCACAGAGCCAATAAATTGTATATTGACCTTAAATGTTTCTGTTTTTTGATGGAATGGAACAAGCAGTAATATCTTCCTGATCATGTGATTGCAGAGGCATGCATGTAGATTTTGACTGCGCGCGGTCGAGAATTCATCTAGTTTAATTTTGTTTTTTTACATTTCACCAGGGAATTGTGATTCCTTGATTTCACTAAAACTATTATAACATCATACAAATATAGAGAAATACAGGGTCTGAAAAGTGATTAAACAATTATTTTCTTTCTACAAGTATATACTTCATATTTTTGTAAAAAATTTGTTAAAAAATACAATATGCTTTTCTTCACAAATTTTATGGCATTTATTTGCATCCACACAATTTTTTTTTTTTTTGGGGGGGGGGTGAAATGGGCATAATCACTTTACTACATGTTAATGGTTAGAACAATATGTCTCAGTGATTCCGATGTTATCCCAAATAAACAAAAACATTTTAATTTGTGTTGTATATTATTGGCAACAAACTGAATGAAATTTAATTAATTCAGTATCCAATTTATCCATTATCATGTATTAATCCGTGCATGTACATATACATGTAAGTGTAAAAAGAGGGCTTCATCCTGGCAGGGAAAGTGAATCTCTGATGAGACATAATTTTGGAAGCTGGCATTTGCATCTCATGCTGTGCTTGTGGCACATTCCACCTACAACGCTACTGTGTCAGGCGTGAGTTTAATGAAATTGGATCTTATGAGAGATGATGCAAATCCAATTACTGAAAGGTGTAGAAAGCTACCTTGATTGAATCCGTCCTACAATGTGACATCATCCTAGTTGGTTTTCATTTTACTCAGAGGAACTATCAAGACAGAATGTACAAACCCACACATTTTAATATTGACCAGAATTTGAATGGGAACTTCATACTCTTGATTTTACCACAATATACACGTACAGTTGGGGTCAAAAGTTTACATACATTTGATGTTAATATGTTTCATCTCATCTTCTGCAAACTTATACACGTTTGTCTTGATTTTTTCCTGATTGAGATAGTTAAACATGATCACTACTACAGTTCTATGGAAGGATTTTCATCATTCTCTAATTATATGAAAGTACATGTATTTGTGGTGAACATGCTAAAATTGCATAAATTCAGGGGGTGAAAAGTTTACATACACCAATCATAAAATTTGGTTGCAGTGCCTGTATTCTGATATAATTTTTTGCCTGGATTGACTGGAAATGCATCCTTTTTACCTCCCCCCCAAAAAAAAATTCTAGTTTCCCTTTTACCATTGCATGTCAAGGAGTCTTCTCATTGGGTTTGTACACATTTGAATGCTAGGGTCATGTTAAACATGATAATCTTCACTTTGATCCCCATTAGCATGACAGAAGTATTTTTACAGTGAATCATTATGATTTTGTTTGTTAAATACAAAATAAAATAAAAGTTTTGGGTCAAAATAAAGTTATTCCTTGATATGAACCCGGCAAACATTCATTACTCGTGTTGAAATGAGGATTCGGATGTCAGAAATAGATGTTCTTGCCTCGTTTTCAAAGGACCTTCTGGAACATTGTAATGAGAGAGAATACATTTAATTATAAACAGACAAATAAATGATGCTAATAAGGATCAAAGTTAAGATCATCACATGTTTAACACGATCCAAGCATTCAAATGTCTACAAACCCAATGGAAAGAACCCTAGACTTGCTTTTACACAAGTAAGCTACAGTATAAAATTTTGAATAAAGGCGTGCAATGTGATGGTAAAATGAAATTGGAATTTTGGGGGAGGTAAACAGGATGCATTTCCAGTCAATCCAAACGAAAAATTATAAATAATCATTAGAAAACAGGCACTGCAACCATATTTTATGATCAGTGTATGTAAACTTTTGACCCTCTGAATTTATGCAATTTTAGCAATATGTATACTTTTGACCCAAACTGTATGTACCATACTGATTGAATTCTTGTAGAGAGTGGTTGTCAAAATGCTGCTTTGTGGACAATGTAATAACATGTTTAGAATGCATTTTTCCCCTTCATCTCCATATCTACATGTAATTTGGGAAGAATTCCTTTTGGGACAGCATTCTAAAAAATATAACAAAGTTCTATAAAATTGGTAGAACATTAAATTCTATTTATACTAGGTTCTTGTTTTGGATAGGGTTAGGATATTTGGGTGCTTTCCTGAAAGTAACCCATTCCCCTAACTTAACACTCTCTAAAGAGGTCCACACTTTAGATTTTGAAATAGAACTTTTTTCATTCTGCATGTTGTGTAGTTTTGTTGACCTAATTGGTTTAACTGATTTGGTATAATTTTGATCAGCAAATCTAACCCAGCTGGAAAAAAAATCAAAGTGATTTATGTTAGTTTGATGATGAATCCAAGTTTATATTAATTCATTTACTTTGCTGCATATGTAATGAAATTTACAGAGAACACTTGGAATAGACCAGTTTGCTAATGAATTGAACATTATATGTTTCATGCCAATGTCCATTTACAATTATTTTCCAATCGATTTGATTTAATTTGCCTGTTAAGAATTTAGTTCACCAATAGCATGGTACTTAGTAATGCCAGTTTAAAGTGCCATATTAATGTTATTATTATATAGGTATAGTAACAATTGAACTATAATACTCGGTATTCAGTTTGCGTACATTACTTTTTGTCATCTCGGGCAAGCCCTTGGCAAGCTTTCGGGTCATCAAGAACAACTTAAGAATTCATAAAATTTGCATTTATTTATAAACTCAACAAGAATATGGTTGGCAAATGATGCCTAGAATATGGATGGATGTAATTTGATTTTGTTATGGTGAGTCTATGAGGGATATGATACAGAGATGTTCTTCAGCCTGTAAGTCAATCAGATCCATGTAGCACTTGGGATGAATGAATGAGTTCCTTTCTTGAATCAAGCGTGGTATTTGAAAAGCTGATCTTACATGTAAGTTGTAAGAATATTAGTCTAGTTCCCATGCGAATAAAGATACATATTTATCTGAGCTGTATCTCATACATTATGTCTTTGAATCTGTGCCAGCCACCTAAAACAAAATACAGAAAGTACATGTAGATGAAGGTTCCTCTAATATTTTTCTTTCATTACCTATTTTTATTCTCTTTGTTTTCTTATGCAGCATTTGACAAGCCTTTTAAGATAAATGGTCAGCAATATCAATTGAAAATCATTGACACAGCTGGACAGGACGAATACTCCATCTTTCCACAGTCCCTGTCAGTCAACATACATGGTTATGTTCTTGTCTACTCTGTCACATCTGCACATAGGTAAGGTTTATTGCCGTTTAATTACCTTTTTCCATATTAATTGTGTCAATTGCAATATAACTACATTTCTTTAAAAAAGGTTTTCTTGAGCCAGCTTGGGAGACAAATGGATGGATAGTTAGTAGATGAGTTACTGGGTGATGGTATTGAATTTGAGGGAAGACAGAGTAGAGTAGACAGAGAAAAGTATAGAAGATTAAATGCTTAACGTGATGGACAGATATTGAACAATTGAAGAAGTAAATAGTGCAAAGAAAGAGAAAGTTTAAATCAGGCCATATTATTCTAAACTAATCAATGTTTCTTACATAAATGTGACTTGAGTGCATTTATTTATTTATTTATTCATATTGTCAATGGTATCTGTAATTCGGTTATTTGGCCGCAAATGATTCTTAGTTTGTAAACAGATTTTAATTTTAATTTTTTTTAATCATAAAAATAAATAAAGATGTTCATATTCGTGATCAAACTCAATTTACTAACACATTTGATCGCTCTTTTTTCTCTTTCAGTTTTGCAATGGTTCAGGAAATTTATGACAAACTTCTTGATATGACAGGAAAAGTCAAGTAAGATATTTCTATTGTTTCCATATCACTTCATTTATCCTTTCGATATCTATGTAATTGTTTATCTTTTGGCGATCACAACTCTTTGCATAATTCAAGCACTCAAAATTTCTGCTACTGAAAATGCCTTACTAAGCATTTGAAATTAGTCATGCATGGATTTCTCAACAATATCGCTCATTTCCAATATTTTTAGTTCAACCTTACCTGCACATTTGACCGACAATCTTCAAAACTATGATTTTAACAAATTTCTGGATTCTTTTGGTTACTAGAACATTCCCGTAACTTTTGAAATTGGCATGATTTTGACATTGAATTCTCACTCTCACATACCTTGATCATCTTAGTTTTGGAAACATGAATGGTGAAATGTAATTTATTATTCATAATTTTTGTTTAATACTGGAAACCTTCCTAAAAATATTGCAAATGTACTTTGAAGAAAGGGCCACTTACAATATATTGTTGAATGTTCAGATACAATTAAGACAAAATTTGCGTTATTGTGTACTCTCTGTATCAGTTCCATCACTTGTATTATGTACTTATTTGACCTTAGGGTGAATTTACACTCCATCCAATACATTTATTATTAACTGATTCAACCATGAAAATGGGCAATGTGTGGTGTGAGATTCAATAAACCTTTGCCCTCTTGAAAAAAATGGCTTAGTAATTGTGGCACCTAAACAAAATAAACACAAGCAGTGAAAAGAGTATTAGCGTGCTCTTGCAGGATCCCAATTACTATGGACATTCAAAGAATCTTTGTTTTATTAGCACTTATGATATTGAATATGGAATGCTCTTATTCTTCTTTATAAATACTACAACTTTATTTACTATGATTAATCTTGCTTTCATCTGGCCTATTTTGTAACACAACAAAAATAGCATGTATAACTGTATATTGGTGATTGAGTTTTATGTTTTGCTAATTCATGTGGGTGTGTTTCCTTTCTTTTTCCTCTTCTTCTTCCTTTTCTTCTCCTCCTTCTCCTTCTCCTCCTTGTTCTTCTTCTTCTTCTTTGTCTCCCCTCTTCTTTCTTTTCCTTGAACTCTTTAAATCTGAAATTCACTATTTATGAAAAATGTATGAGAATTTGATCATTTTCTTTGCAGTATTCCCCTTGTTCTTGTCGGAAATAAAACGGATCTTCACATGGAAAGGTAAATTCTTTGTGTCTTCACTTTGGTTTATTCTATTTTGGTTTTCAACTCAGAAAACAAATATTTCATATATTCTACATGTACCTGTATGAAAATAATTTTTTCTTGAAGGCCTACAGAGTACTTAAATTGGGAATGAGCATATACTGCAATATCATATACTCTAGATTAAGGGGCAAATGAAAGGAGGATATTACAAAGGATTGTGTCATTGATTTGATGAGTACCGTCTTTTCCATACTGCATGAATATAATGTCAATATATTTCTATTAATGATTTCTAGTCACAAACTTTTAATATATATCGAGATCAAGAGTAATTGTATGTCATTATGAAGCTTCATCTTCTACATATGCTTGCATATACATGTACACATTTAAACTCTTGATGACTGCATAGTATATTTTGCCCTCTCTTGTTGGCAGTTGATAATTATACCGTACCATATGGTAATTATACCATTCTTTAGTGTGATATATTTGCCAACAACTAGCTCACCGTGCTTCTGAAAATAGCCGAGTCGGGACTTTTCATGTTGATACCTGAGCAATATCTGATTCAGGATGGACACTCAGGATATGTCAATTTCCTGATTTAAAGCAGCACTTTCCCTTATTGACCACTCCAGGATATTGTTTCATGAATCTGTGCATTTACAATCTATTAAGAATCCTCTTTTAAAGCCATGGCAGGGAATAATTGTCCTGGTATCTCACCGCAATTTTCCATGCATTTTTAAGATTGCTATACACAATATATTTTGTGTGGCAACTTTTTCACATAGAACTGTTAGTGTAAATTAAAGAGTTGGAAAAGTTTCCTTAATGTCTAAAATTGATAATCAAATGTGAAAATTAAAATTATTCCCTGCATGGGTATATACACATTGTGTATTATCTTTTATTTATTATTTATTTGGCACTTTACAAGAAAAGGGGAAACATGATGAACATTTGATGAATACAACAATGGAAAGCAGAATGATCATGAGCGATTGAGAGACAAAGATAAATTACCTGAGAGAAGTTGAGGGGGCTGCCAGGGTGTGGAAAATGCTAACCATATAACCATGACCTACAGGTCTTCCTCTCCACACCCCATAAACTTTATGCTGACTTTAAATTCTCCTCAAATATAATATTTGGTAGTGTATTATTTTACGGAACCAAAAAGTGGGTATTAGTAAATAATCTGATACTGTAATTTTTTTTATATTGTAGAAATATCTAAGTTAGTATGTGAGGAAAATTTATACATAACAAAAGCGATTTAAAAAATCAAGTGTTCTGTTTATGGTTATTATTCATATCTACATAATCATTAATTTTAGTTAACTGTTAATTCTGTATTTCATTTGTATTTGTTAATTTCTACAGAAGTATAAGCACACAGCAGGGCAAGCAGTTGGCTGATTCATGGGGTGCAACATTCATTGAATCATCTGCCAAGCAAAATGAGGTATTAAATGAAATGATAAATGTCTCTTTTGACAGACCTCCAGACCTTTTATTTGCATCATAATTTCTAAGAATATTTTAGGAACTTTAGTAGTCTAATGAGAAACCACAATATTGTTTCCAATGTCTTTCTCAGTATAATTTGCAGGATATCTAAGTTTTCATGACCTTTGAATTTGTCTAAGTAAGGATAAAAGAGATTTCCATATTTCATCCTGGTTGTGCATCATCCAAGATGTATTTAATTATCTTTAAAAAAAGATAATCAAATTGTGCTATCAAATGAAAATGTTTCTCATATGGTTTGCCCCCCCCCCCCTAATAAGTTGTCAACCACAAGAGATCTTCCAGAAAATGACACCTTCTGACAGTATGGTATACTTGTGTGCATTTAGTTTCTGTTGTATTTTATGCTTTGCTATTAAAGATACATTTTTTAAACTTATTCTTATCAAGAAATCATTTACATCACCAATCTTGTTTTAAAACTTATCAAGAGCATATTGTCAAGTAATCATTCAATGTTGTGAGAAGTATTTGCAAGACTTTTTTTGCTACGAAAGAAATTTATTAATTATCCTTTTAAGAACCAGCCATTTTGAACTACATGTAGGATAAGGAGAATAAACTTTATGTGGGATGGAGGAATGAGGAAGAATGTGATGGAGGGGTGGCAGAGGTTCCTAGGGATTACTGCCACCCACCCCTTTTTTCAGAAATGTGCACAAACATATGGCATAGCAAATGTTTATCATACATGCTACTACCCCCATATTTATTATTTTGTATTTTATCCATTATATAATAGCCAATTCGTGACCCCTGTCAAAAAAAATAGAAAGCAAATAGACAAATATACTGGTTGAAAATTATTTTACAAGTTTAATCTCTTTATATTCATTACTTCTCATGCAGAGTGTTGAGGATATATTCAAAACGGTGCTACAACTCATCGATGGTAATCCCCAGATGAAGGATGAAAAATGTGTGATTGTATAAGAGCCGAGAGAGATTCCTTTGTACCATCGGATCCATCCTTTGTCTGCTTACTCTTCCAACCCATGTAAAACTCAATGAGAGCTAATCTACTTGGTAGTGATCTTTATCATTCAGATGTAGAATGGATATAGGCTGCCTGTGTTTTGTAGCAATACCTCTACAGAGCATATCTGTGAAAGACGGTGTAGGGATCGCTTCATCTCTCCCATCGAAGGCCTGTATAGGAGAGTAATACTGAAAACAGGAGCTTAAAGATGCATTTCATTGACGGATACTGCCAGACGGGGATGCTTGTGTCCAAATGAACTACAGCAATCTTTAAACCCTCTTCTGCTGTAATAAACAACAACATTGTTCTTGACTGATCCTTTATTGATGTATTGACAATTATATCAAGTTATATAAGTGCATTATATGTGTATTTAACCATGAGCATTCTGGCTACATCTTAGCTTAAAGGATATAACAAAATTACACTGTATGAATTTGTTTTGTGTTGGGGTCGGGGGATGGGGACTAGAAATGGGAGTTAAAAAGTAAATTTATAAAGCAGTTTGTTTCTAAATAGCTAAAGAGCTACGATACAGAGTCCTTTGATTATTGATTATCATTATAAAGCTGAGAACAATAAGATAACTGGGCCAGATCTATTGTTGAGATAATACATAGTGGCAGCATGTAGCCAAATATTTTGACTTGGTTTGTCTATTTATGTTAAAGACTGGGTATGAGCCAGAAAAAATATCATATTAAACGCAGGAATTTCAGATGAACAGAGCAAGAAAATTTGCTAATAAATCAGAAAGTTGTGAATATTTCAATGATATAATGCAACAGGTATTTCCATTGATCACATGTTATGATGTTTGCCATGTACTTTTTTGCAAGTAGCTTATTATACCAGGTTATTGTTTTGAAATAATCCCTTTTCAACCTCTTACCGCAAAAGATCACAATTCTAAATACAATGTATACTTATTCAACCTTTTGAATATTAGAAAAAAATATGTATTTATGGTTTAAAGCGGATTATTACAAACAATAAGTTATAATAAGCCGACAGCCTAGAAGTGCATGACATGCATCATACATAACATGTGAACATTTGCCAATTTGAATGAAAAAAAATCATTTTCCAGATATATCATTGAAATATTCATCAGTTATCTTATTTTCTGATTTTCTTCAACCTTTCTTTTTACCTGTTCTTCAAGATTTTTTGTGGCCTATACCCAGTCTTCAAGAGTGACTATAATTCATGTATGATGTTGAATTTTCAATATTTCCCCCCTGCAAATACATATTTTCATATTTCATATAACCTACTTACAAAAATGTTTGAGAGCTCATTCCTCATTGCCCCAAATTATCAGATATTCTGCTGAGAAATCTAAGTTTTGGCTTTGCTGAACTTTTGCCAGCTGAGGAAATCGTTGTGGGCCAATAGCATAAGTGAATTAACATGTGAAAGTATTGCCCCCAATCCCCAAAATATGAGCCCATATCGATCTGGAGATAAAGCTTCATACGCCATATGCCATTGGCAAGGGGCCCACTCTCGGCCTGCATGATTAAATTGACATTGTAACCATGTTCCAGAATGTATTTGAAGGATGTGCAACTATGGTATTGCCCAATAGGCTTAGAAATAATTTCCTTGTTTCTGTAATCAATCTTTGTAAACTAACATGTGTTTAGGAATGCAGGAAGCATCATTTGCCAATCGTTTGAAAAAGTATTATTAGAATATGCTGAGCACTACCAAATTTGATATGAAATAGTTTTTAAAAAATTATGTTGCTGAGCTGAGAAACGTCCCAACGTGATTACAGACTAGTGTAGGTGACTTTAGTATAAAAGGAATGAAATACATGTAGTAAAAAGTGAAGTGCATGTGATTATCATTTTAAAGCTTGGGTCATCCAAAATACATTTTCTTTTATTTTAGGAAAGTAAGGTTTTAGATAAACCTATGAGAGAAAACAGTGAATATCTCATTATAAAATGATCATGTATTAGGATGATTTTCACCCAAATTGATAAATGGAGACGAGAGTGACTCTATGATAAGCAGGAATATCATACTTTACTACATAAGAAGTCATAAATAGTGATGCTCAAAATAATTCTGAGTTTGTGAAACAAAGGAGTGTACACAGAAATAGTATGTGTATAACTTTCTATAATTGGAAGAATTTATTGATATATAGGCCAACTGTTATAGAGAATGAATGGTATTGTAGTGTCTTAAGACATATTTTGAAAGTGAAATTGAAAAGAGTTCTAATGATTCTATTAGAAATCGCAAGTCTATATGCTATTTATGAAACATATATAGCTGCATTTAGAAATTCACACTTAACATGTTTGTGCTATAGGTTTTTCACTTCCACAAATTCGAATGGGTATAGAATTAACAAAGTTGGGTATTCCCAAATTTAAATCTTTGTGCTACAATGTATCTCCAGTAAGTATTTGTTTAAATGACAATGCATCACAAATGACTGTATATCAGTCTGTGGGAGATGAATATACAATGTGTATTTATTTGTATTTTGGTTCTGAATGAGAGTGACTTTCAAGTGACTGAATTATGCATTGCAGGGAGATATTCTTGATTCATTAGTGGTTTTTAAAGGTCTATGAAAATGATGGATTTTTGCACATGTATAGAGTTTTTTTCAGCCACAAAACCCTGCTGTTTGTAATGGATAGCTCTTATAGTTCCTTGTGACCAGGACATAGACCAATGTCTCCAATGTTTTATTACTAGCCCTTTTGAAGTTAAGACATCAATTTTCTGCTTGTGTTCCCCCTTTCTGCTAAGCTGAATTCTTCTTATATCATGTTGAGCCATGGTCAGGCAAAATTCTGCTCAAGTCTAATCTCTCATATAATTTCCCAAGTCTAAGTAATTCAATGGAACAAGTCATACATACAAACGCGTTATTTACCCGTTTTAAGTCGAATTTCTCCAGAGTCAAACATATTTTGAGTCCCGAGAGATTGAACTTGGGCAGAGTTGCCTGCCTCATTTTGGATGCTTACATCATTCCACCTATTTTAAAAACTAGCAATGCTTTTCAAATATTCTCTCCCCACCATTACATCCTATTCTCTTCCCGATTTCTCTGAAGGATTTGTCAGTTGATATTGAATTCTCTTTCTCACTCTCTTTGGCACTCTCTTTGGCATTCCTTCCATTATTTTTATCACACGAGCATAATGCCTTTTTTCCCTGACTAATCATAATCATACCCCACTCCTTTCATTCTCTGCCACTCCTCCTTGCTTTATAGCCTTCTGTTTTTTCCTTCCTCATATTCTCTGTGTCTCTTGGTGCATCTCCATCACTCTGTTTTTCTCTCTGCTGCAGATTTTACTTCATTTAACTCATGCTGTCCTTTTCTCTCTATCTCTCCCATCCTCTGCTTCTCTTTTGTTCAAACCAATTTTCTTTTCTTTCTTTTCTTACACACCTAATCCTTTTTTATCTCTCTGGTTTACAGATTCTTTCTTAAAATTATTGTGATGATTACATCTATCAATCTGCTGTGCCTACTTTTCTGCTAACATGAATAAATCTCAAGCGTCATTGTAATTGCCAGATGTTTTGAACACGATTTATTAATATATCTTCAAACTAATTTTTTTTGCATTGCGTACAGAAATGGCACTGAAAAATGTACATAAATATTTAGATGTATATTATGTTTTAGGATTTGAGTTCTTGTAGATTTTGAAACATTATGGCTTTATTACCTTTTATCTGCACATATATTATTTCTATAAGAGCCATTTCTAAATCATAGATTAGCTCACAAACAATTTTTTTTCTGAATAATGTTTACGAGTAACAATGTCAAGGATCAAATCTGAAATACCTTGGGGAGTTTAGATGTATTAAAATTAGGAAGCATTTGTAACTTGTCATTGATAGATCATTTATCAAAGGGGAACTTCACCCAGATGTTGATGAGCTCTCAGTGGATGGAGAAAAATACATTGATCAAAATGTGAGCAAAATCTGACAATCCATTCAAGAGTCGTGAATTTTCTAAATGTAGATTTCTACCTCTCATGGGCTCCTTAAATTAGCACCACAAATTGTGCAAAATGGCTTCAAACATTGAGAAGTCTCCGTTCACTGTGTAGACAAAATTTGACATTTTTGTTCCTTTATAAGAAAAGTAGACACAAATTCAATAAGATTCAGCCGAAAATGCATGCAGAATCAAAATTTTGTCTACTTTCTAGAAAAAGAAGAAACTATAAAATTCTGTGTACAAAGTGAATAGAGAATTGCCCCTGTTGGCAGCCATTTCGTGTCTGTATCTTGCCAATTTAAGTAGCCCATGTGGAGTGAAAATAAAAATTCATAACTTTTGATTGGATTTCGGATTTTGCTCAAGTTTTCACAGTTTGATCGATGTATTTTTTCGCAATCCACCGAGAGCACATCAATGTCTTGGTGAAGGTTCACCTTTAATATCATTCTCTTACAGAACATAGCATCTGCTAGTTTCAATCCTTGGGTCATTGCACAACAACATGAACATTTCAGTTTTTACCCTCAGTACCATAAGTGATTTGGTTTGTTGCATTATTGTTGTATTATTGGTAACGATATAAAGTTTTATGGGATTGTGTACATTTACACATTATATCAAATCTTGTGAATGTGTAATGCACCTGTCAAATGTATGACCCACTGTATCGCCTTCTATCAAATTTAGGATACACATATTAAGTATTTTTACTTTCAACTTTTTAATCTTCATATTTATCAATGACACAATAACGCCTTTCCTAGAGGTGATGGGGTAAGTTATACAAGTGGCACGTAATTGTAAGAAAGAAAGGAATACGAAGGACTCGAAACAGCAAATCTAATTTTGATGTATTTCATGTAGAAGTTACTTTAAATGTACGCTGGAAACCCAGTATAAAGAGATCTGATATAACGAAATTCATGATATAAAGAAATTCATGATATAAAGAGGTAGAAATTCTGGTCCCAGCTCTTTATAACTTAATGTTTTATAACCCTGCTATGACAAGGTATTTTTTATGGTCCCAAGCATCTCGTTATACCGAATTTCCACTGTACATCTTACATGAATTTTTTAGTAGTAATGGGGAATTCCAAATTAATCAAAGTTTCCTTTAGAAGCAAATGTCAATAGGGAAGTTACACTCATTACTACCAAGGGGCAATGTGCATGCTTACACAGTACATGTATCTTTGATAGCTATGAGAAAATTAAACAAGATTAAGTTATGATTTTATAAATATTATATTATACTCTAGGATTTTTTTCTCACTCGAGATATACAGGTATTGATAATAGAAAATGCTGATTAGTGTCCATATACTGCAACCTGCTATTTACATGTTGGTTGAAATGAAAAACAAAAAGAAGGCTTGGGTATTGAAGTATTATTTATTATATTTCCATGAATAATCAATGCATACAGGTTGGAGGTTTAGAGAAGAATGATCCTCTACTGCACATCACATGTAACTTGTCACTGGTTGAAATAGGAAAGGATTCTGATGTTGGCTTGAATTATTAATCACAATGTAGTTTAAATTGTACATGGTTATTATTTGATAGCAAAATGATGAGAAATTTTAGACGTTAGAGAGTAAGCACACATTGATGAATGATCAAATATGCAGGCATAAAGTGATCATTGAATTTTAGCAACATGTCAGAGCTAACACAATCTTTCCATCAATAATCATTGCTTTAGGTCAACCAATTAATATTTATTTACTTTTCATATTCTGAAACATATGATATAAATTTAAATCTCTGTGGGCTGTTAATGGTGAAATATTTGATAAGTCTAAATGTAAATTAAAGCAATATAAATCCTCTTATAGCTTTTTGCAAGCTTTAGTAAAGGAAGATCATCTTTGTAAGTTTACTCCTTTGAATTAGATATTAAAGTCCTTATACCCAGAATTTTTTTTCTCCCCTTTTTAGGAGTAGAATTCAATGAGATTGTAAAACAATGGGACTAGAAAATTTAATAAAGACATTTTTGTTCAAGTCAATAATGTCTGGACATGTGGTCCTACTTTAGCACTAGCTGGATGCAGCTACTGTATGATGGTGATTTATTTCTTGAATATTCATGAATTTTTTTGAAAAATGTGCATATTAAGATGGATATTCTTAAAATGTGATGTACATCCTAAACGTGTGAAATAGCGTCACTAGGCAGAGAATAGTCAATATAAAACAAGCAGTTACAGAAAATATGCATATTTATATTATGTGCAGTATATTTTACAGTAGTGTGAATATCAATAAATGTGGAAACACTTTTTATGTAAATATTCTATCTTGATATTTTGTTTTTATTCTGTTAATTTTAGCTGAAAAGTTACTATATATTTTTGATAAAGTCTACGAATGAAGAACGTTGTATCGTACCAGTTATAACTTCTTTAATATTCAGTAAATCTCTAATGCAAGGATCGCTGACTTACTCATTTACATCATAATTGATGTCCTAGGTGACTTACAATTTTATTAGATATATTTTCTTTCATTTTCTTGAAAAGTAAATATTGTTGGCCAATTATGGCACGAGTGCGTCAATAATGCAAACTCTTTGGTAAGATTTTTTGTTGATTACTCATTGAAATTTTATGACAACTTATACACAAAATGAATAGGTAATTGTCTGCAATCATATTACATGTGTTAAGCAGATTGGTCAATTTGGGATCCCCATAAAATGGATTTTCTAAAAATGTCAAAACTTTTTTTCTCAAACTTTCACAGTGCCATCTCCATCAGTGTACTATAATTTCATAAAATCAGTATTGATGCTGAGTATGCTACAGTCTGAGTTACATGCATCTCTGTCTTTATACCATGCTGAATAATAAAGCATGATCAACTAATCAAATTGATTTATATCCATTAGATAATTATAATGTAGAACAATTATACAGTCAAACCTCATTATAAGGAGCACTGATATAACGAGCTCTCGTTATAACAAGGTAATTTTCCTGGTCCCATCTCTTTGTATTTTATTGTATTTTGACCCTGATATAACAAGGTTTCAATATAAAGAGGTAATTCCTCTGGTCCCAACGACCTCGTCATAATGAGGTTAGACTGTAATACATTTCATCCTATACTATCTAACTTTCTTTTTAACTTTTTTTTTTTGTTCTACATAGATTTCTTTTTCCTTTCCTTTTCCTTTTTCTTTTTGCATCAGGCACGTCTAGCCAACTCCAAAGTTCTGCAAAATACATAATCATGTGGAAATGTGTTTTAAGCCTCAATATTTTACTAATAAGTGGGAATCCACTTCGGATATTGTCATGCTCTCAATCAAATTTGAGCAAAATCTGAAAAAAGTTGGAAACGTTAAAAAGTTATGAATTTTCAGTTTCAATGATGCCCTCTGATGGGGATCCGGAGTTGGCAACTTTTGCAGAATTTGGGAAGTAATTGCAGACAGCTCCTCATTCATTGTGTGAGTGTACATCAAATTAAAAACCAACAATTAATGCTAATAAAAAAAATACAAACTTAAAGAGTTATTCTTTCCTAAGGACATACAGAATATATTAAAAAAGGAATGCAATACCCAAATGAGAAGCTATAATTTCTGGTCACTTAAAAAAAAGTTCATTTTGCTGTACAGAATTAATATTTTTTGTCATGCTTGCTTACCTAAAGAATCCCCATCAGCAGCAGAGATCATGTTATTGAGACCGAATATTTATATAATTTATAACATTTCATTCAAATTTTCAGTTTGATTATCTATTTTTTCTTCATACAATAAGGACATGGATAACTCCAAGATTGGGCCTTCTTGAAGTCCATCTAGACAATTCTAGTATGATATAAATGCATAGTCTATCATGCACGAAACAAGATTATGTGCACATCAAATAACTAAATTATCCTGAGGGCAGGTTTGATTCGTTGAGACATTAGCTGAGGTGAATTGACATACAAAAGGGGCAATTTAGTTATTTGGAGTTCATATAACTAGTCCAGTACTGGTGCATCAATAGAACTTAATTATCATAGCAAATAGACCCCCAGAGCTGACCTTACGGAACAAAAATGAAATTACATCACATTACATTGCATGCATGAATCTCCAGCGCCAGTTAAAATGAGCCAGCGCTTGTACAATCCTATTGTGATTGTACTGCACATTGTGTTGAAGTGCACAGTAGTACACTATGACAAAATTCTTTCACAGCAGTGACAGTACGTATTGTACATAGCCTATTTTCTATAATTGATGACAAGTTCTTTCCTACCACAATACTTATTACAGTAGTAATCACATTTTTTTTTTTAACTGTATAATAACATCAAACTTTGGTGTTTGTTTGATATTTCAAATTTTAGTTAACTCTCTGCTCACTTTCATTGACAATTGTTATTTTATTGTTTCAAGGCTTATATTTTTAATTTTGCAGTTCTCGTTACCCTTTATAGTTTATATCCAATCGATGTCATGTGTATGAGCACCTGTATCTTACTAAGAGTGAACTATTCTCAAATGCAGCTCACATTCGTTTAATCACGTTTCAGATTATGTAATCCAGGGGAAGTTTAAAGGGATTATATCCAATGTCACATTTAGATGCCCACGACTCTTTTTTTTCTAATCCGTAGTCCTTTTTAAACATAGTCATTAGGTACTGAACAACTGTTTTACTCGCTAGTACTTTGTAGTAAATGAACTTGGGGAAAAATTTACACAAAAATACATATTGTAACTACAGATATATACTTTATAAAGACAACCACAACTTTACTATTGTATAATGAACGATTTCATATTCCATATATTATGTAGGAGAAGAAATACTTGAACCACATATAAAAGGGGTATTTGTGGGGAAAATATTACAAGAAGTTGGACTTTCTAATATTTGTTACAGGAAAAGGTGAATAAATGAAATATTATGTATCTTAAATGTGTAAAAGAAATAACTATAAAAACGAATGAAACAAGAGCAGTCTTGCCTGGATCTATATCATCACTCATGCAACTCATAAAGAGTTGATCACAGCAGACATTAGTGACCATGATTGTGTTTGATATTTGAGGAATTCATTCTGAAATGATGCCCCCAAAATCTCTAAAACTCAATGAGAAAGATATTTCAGCTTTCCTACCACCTAAAATAACCACTGGTAGCTTTTACATTAAGAACTGAAGAATGTTTTGTTTTTCTGGAAAGGTAACCCCTAAATCACTTTTCTCCTTGAGCAGTCATCTAAAGCTTGTTCTAAACAATTTCTATCATCTTCTAAACCATGCATTGTGTGCAAGTTTGATGGGATTTGTGGCTTTAGAATGTGATTAAAGCTTAAATTGATATTGATGTCATAAAAATGTATGCCAATATTTCCTAGGCCCCATCACACAAAGGTTTGTAATTATTGGTAACAATAATGAAAATGATCAATCAAGATCTTCGTTTCATGCACATTTTGATAAATAGACTGACTTGCTCTTTCAAATTAGCAACCAGTCGCAAACATTTATGTTAGGTGGCCATGATTTATTTACCTACAGGCAAATAAACAGAGAACATCAGGACTTGGATCTTGCTCATAAATTGACCTTCCGACAGATACAGTTTCAAACTGTTACCAATTACGAGAAACGTTCATGGGGCACTCTATTATGGGGAGGGGGTGGGGGCGAGTGGGAAAGAGACAGTTTCGGGAGAGGTAAAACAAGTTGGGGAGAGTGTGTGGGTCTGTGTTTGTGTGTGTCAAAGAGAGAGAGAGAAGGTGTGTGTGCGTGTGTGTCCTTATGTGTGTAAGATGTAGGGGAATATTGGTGGAGTTTGTGTTGTGAACATGAATGGTGTAAATATGGCTGTAATGATGTACGTTTGTATGTCCATTTGAATGTTTGTATGTATGTTTGTGTGCGTGCCTTTGTGTATGTATGTATGCATCTGTGTTTATCTGCGTTTCATGCTCCCTTTGTTGTATTATTTGTGTTTTACTCTGTAAATTAAAATCATAATTCAGCTTTTAGCTGCAACAATTTTTTAATTAATAAACCATTTATCTAACTATCTATCTGGCTAGCTAATCTACTATCTATCTATTAATGTGGAGAGAAAATCAACTTCTACTGTAGTTTAAACATACTTAGACAGGTGCAACCGCATTTACTCTCATCATTCAGTTGCAGAAAAAAAGAAAATGTCTGCAAAAGCATGGATCTAATCTACTATACTGAATCCAAAGTGCCATAAATAGAGTTATTAGAATATTTAAAGGGGAACTACACTCAGACATTAAATTGCTATCATTAAATGAAGAAAAATAAGATGAACAAACTGAAAATTTGAGCAAAATAGGACAACCCTTTCAAAAGTTATGAATTTTCAAATTCACAGAGATTTGACGATTTGACTGACAATCACTGATCACTGTGATGTCATGCCCAAACAGAGCTAGCTCGAGTTTATTTGCAGTGCAGACGCAAATAGTGAGCTAATTCACTCAAATATCTCGAGCTATTTTTCGAGCTATTTNTTTCTTCGGTTAAATATATTATAGCCACATCAATTCTGCAAGCATTCCAGAAAGAATGGTGTTGATTTCTCATTTGAAATATGATATTGATCCATTTTCAATAAATTTATATACAAAGTGAATGAGGAGTTCTCCATGTATGACATCACAGATTATGCTAATTAGCTATACGCATGCCAATTTAAAGATGCTCAGCATAGGTGGAAATAATAACTTTGAAAATTCATAACTTTTGAACGGATTATCCGATTTTGCTCAAATTTTCACAGTCATCTGATTTTTCTCCATTCACCGATCGTACATTATTGCCTGGGTGTAATTCCCCTTTGAGGGTTCGTGCACCAGACTAAACCGTCTATTTATTCTCCCATCTACCTAGCACTATAATCTGGATTGACAACCTCAAAACTTTGTGCATTTTCATCAAAGTGTAGTTCAATGTGGCTTTGTATGGCTTCATCTGTTATGTAGTCTGGGAATGTCATATGACACATGGGGCAAGGAGGTCTGATCCCTTCAGCTACCTCACTCTCCATATACCTGTATGTCAATGTGTCTTGGCCATCTCGCTCAACATCATCATGATAATCATTGGTTAAACCGTCTTTGGGTAATGGACTGAAGTGGCTTAGATGCTGTGATCTTGGATTGGCAGTGGCATACCGATTCATGTCTTCCAGCGTAGGGGAAGACATTCCACCATCCTTGAGCTGGACAGTACTCCACTGAACAGAAGAAGGTAGAAGCATGTCCTGTGTGGTACCACTGTTATCACCTGTACACTGCTGAACTTGACTGTATGGTACATGTCTATCATTGAGAACCCCACTGTCTCTGGGTTGAGATGCACTCTGCATTGCATACTTTGAAAATGCTCCGACCTTTTCAAGGTTCCAAGCAGGAGGCTCAGTGATGTCTCTGCTGATCTGCATATGCCCCATCTTCCTGACTTCAGGGGGTGTATCTGGTGGACCACGTACCTGAAAATCATCATCAGAATCGGATATATCTCCCAATTGATGACTGTATATTACAGGCGACTGCGAGGGTCTACTGCTTTCATATGATGAACTCTTTGGCTTTGCTGCACTATCCAGACTGCTAGGCTTAGAAATCAAGGAGTGATCAACTAATTTCCTTGACTGAGGAAAAAGGCTAGAATCTGACTTTGACCTGGTATGAGGACTGTTCTGTTGAAGAACAGTTAGTTGTCGTGGTGGTAATGTGCCATGAATTCCCTGAAATGCTCCCTGTTCTGACCCTGCTGCAACTGGAACGTTGGCGGTTGCACCAAGTGACATTCCTTTAAAAACAGGGACAGCATGGAACCTGCTGCCTGTTCCATGAGCAGTAGACTCTCTGCTTCGGAGTCCACTACTGGGTCCAAACCCAATCTGCTGAACTTGATTTGTTTGGTCGTGCTTGGAAGAATCTGTGATGGATTTGAGGGGAAGAACAAAGGAAGGAAGAATTTATCAATGTGGATGTGGAAAGAATGTATCATATAAATCTCAATATACCCAACGGGCGCCTGGCTATGAAAATAAGTAACAAAATTTTCTCATCCTCCGATAGAGTCCATAAATATTGAAAAACAATAACTTGTATCAAATTTAAGTACAAGGTTTCGAATCATTCTTTTCTTTGGAATATAATTATTGACACATTTACAATTAGGGCCCAATACATCAAATTTAAAATAAGTGGTAGAAGATTAAAATATGTTTATACTGTATAACGCTTTGAACCTTTTCTGGAATTAAGCGCTATATAAATTTTGTATATTATTATTATTATTATTATTATTAAAATAGAGAATCCGCAATTTTTTTTAACCCAAGAACAGCTATTGTGGGGCATTGTGCTCTTACCATTCTTTCTTTGATCTTTCACTCCAGTGCTGAGATCCTGCCCATATTTCTCTGCATCTATTGAGACTAACTCCTGACTTAGACTGTGAATCACAGAACTCATTAACCGAAGTAAGTTCCCAAGGTCGTAATTCTCAAGGGCCTCTCTCTGCGGCAGGTACATATCCCTTTCCATCTCATCAAAGTCACTAAGAACAGCAGACTTGGGCATCAATTCATCAATTTGTTCCACGAGGCTCTGAAGAATGCTCCTGAAGGTCCAAAGATCTCCAGGTGGGATTGGAGAAGATATTGAAGAATCGCTGCTAGAGACTCCTGATGACTCGCCCTCAGGATCGGTCAGTATTGATGCAGGAAGGCCCTCAATGACACGTTCTTTCTCTATGCCAAAGTCCCTTGATGTGGATTTCAAAAGATCAGTAATTGCCAGTTCTAGGTTACCTGGAATAGCCTGTGTTTCTGTTTGCTCAATGTACCATTCATCAATTTGGCTCTGTGTCTTTGGTGAATGTCTTCTGCTTTTGTTGAGTGACATATGAATATTCCACTGTAGAAGTCTCCATATTTGACCCATGTGGTTCCTCATTGACCTATTACTCTCGTTCTCAAGTACCACATCTAGCCAAGATGCAGTATTGTCTGTGTCAGGT
The DNA here is from genome assembly GCA_036244855.1 of Temnopleurus reevesii. Classification (NCBI taxonomy): domain Eukaryota; kingdom Metazoa; phylum Echinodermata; class Echinoidea; order Temnopleuroida; family Temnopleuridae; genus Temnopleurus; species Temnopleurus reevesii. Next base: position 22,696 of record BQKZ01005133.1, on the reverse strand, counting down.
TTTATTGCAATCCCTTGAAGAAGTACAAAGAATTGTAATAAATGCCTGACAGTAGCTTGTGAATTTTCAACTTGCATTTTGAGGTTAGACTCTCGAGCATACGAATCACCAAGCTGAGAAAGCTTCTCACCTATTGCAGAAAAAAGCTCTTGAAATTTTTGTTTTATATCCACTTTATTTGAGAGTTTATCTTCTAGTATTTCTGCACAAAATGCTGTCCCTTTGCTCCTACCAGATGAAAAGCCAACACATTGGTTGACACTAGCATCTGTCGATGGTGACTCTTGTGTTAATTTAGAATGATCAGATTTATGTGGTCTTCCAGGGTGCATTGGCATGGCTTTTGCATTTAGAGTTTCATCCCTTTCAAGATCACGCTGATCTGCTTTCTTTTCAAGTGAAGCCACCCTCCTCTTCAGGAAGGCATTCTCATCTTCCAGAACTGATATCTGCTTCTTTGAAGATGCTTCACTGGCTTTCATCCTTGATTGGAGTTGGCTTATCATAGAATTAAGGGCCTGAGAACCTGATGATGGGCCTTGACTAAGATTAGAAGCCATCTTCAATCAAATTGATCCTTGACGACAACTAGTTCTCACTAGTTCAGCTCAATGTAGAACTCCTCTGCTGAGAAATTAACTTGCTTCTTGATCTGCCTTCTCCCTTTCCATAAGTCGCCATCTGAGAAATTGAAACATAAAAAAGAGAGAGCGTTTAAGTATAAAAACCCAACAAGTATTTATTAAAACCCAAGCAAGTCTAAATCATCAGTTCTGCATATCCAAAAGACATTCCAACAATCACACAAGAGTATAAAAAAAAGCAATGGAAAAATCATAATTTTGTAGATGAACATCTTAACTTTTCATTGAAACATCCCAAATTCATAGCAAATACTGCCTTTGGAAGTCAAAAGTGTTGGGATGATAAGAATCTAATCCACTCCAAATGAATTTGACTTACAAGGCATTATAAATCACAATTATTGCACTCTTCTTTCGACTTCTGCTGTATATGTTGAGTCTCTTAATTGTGCATTCAACTTTAATAATCAGATTCAGAAAATTCAAACCATTAGCTTTAATATGACACCAATACGGTATTCCCCAGATTCTATGATTTCACCAGATTCAATGAATTTGTTAGTCATGTCCACTTTATCATGACAGGAAACATCTCTCAAGGTACAGTTATATAGAATAGTTTTCTGGACAAATTGAATGTTAAAGAGGAACCAAACCCTGGAATTATCGTGTTTTCATTAATTGAAGACAAAACCTATGAATAAACTGAAAATTTAAGCAAAATCAGATGACCTATTCAGAAGTCATGCATTTTCAAGTCAAAGAGATATGATAATCCCTGTGGTTGATGGGGACCCGTGCGATCAGCGACATCGACAAAATCCATGACGTCATGTTGGACACTTCCTCATTCACTCTGTATACAAAATTTCACTTTTTCTTCTTTTTTTCTGAAAATTCAACACAATGTTGGTTTTCCACTTGTGTACAGGATCCTTTAGAATCAACTCTGCTTCTCTCTTGAGAAGAATCATGTTGATTCCCTACTCTAAATTTCAGATTTATCAATTTCTAAAAGTTTCTTTTGTATAAAGTGAATGAGGAGTTGTCCGTCATGACGACACACATTCCGTTGATGTTGCCGGTCGCATGGATTCCCACCAGTGGCAGTGATTGTCATTTCTCTGTGAATTTGATAATTTATTACTTATGAACGGATTTCTTTGTTATGTACATGGGTACATAACAAAGAAACAATAAATTTATTCATTTAACCTTTTGAATATAAAAAAAAGTATTCATAGAGTAAAACAGATTCTTAAAAAACAATAAGTTGTAATAAGTTTCCTGACAGGAAGTGCATGACGTACATCATGAAGCATGACCAAAAGTCACGTGTTATGATGAATGCCATACATTAATTTATGAAAACTACCTTTCAATCATTATCATTAACGACAAGTCTTATTTCTTGTTGAATTTACTTCAAATATTTTTTAATCTGTTCGTCTGATTTTTCTACTTTTAATCGAAGCAAGATTTTCCTGGCGCAAACCCAGTCTTTAAAGGAGAACCGACCCCTGGAATTATCGTGCTCTCATTGAATGAAGAAAAATCAGATGAACAAACTGTGAAAATTTGAGCAAAATAGGACAACCCTTTCAAAAGTTATGAATTTTCAAATTCACAGAGATTTGACGATTTGACTGACGATCACTGATCACTGTGATGTTATGCCCAAACAGAGCTAGCTCGAGTTTATTTGCAGTGCAGACGCAAATAGTGAGCTAATTCACTCAAATATCTCGAGCTATTTTTTGAGAATTAGCTTACTCCTTTGCTCGCACTTTGCACAGTTAAGACCAGACTTGGGCTTATTTGCCGTAGGCTGTTCCCGAATCAAGGTCACCCCAGCCCATCGCGTTGGTTTTCCAGTGGTCATTCTTGTTTTAATTGCCTAGAGTCTGCCTAATGCAGCTCAGACTTAATAATCTCGAGCTAAATCATGAAGGAGGACAGTTTTCATCTCGATTCAGTAGTGCAGATAGAACTACTGAATCTCGAGCTCAATTGAAAAGAGGGGTGATCGGGCTAAAAACCCAAGAACAAGGAAACTCGGGCTAGTGCAGAGTCGGCTTTTATTATGGTTGTTCATATCCCAAGGCATGGGGAGTTACCTTTTCGTACACACCTGGGTAGTGTTTCACCAAATCATTCTTAAAGTTATGCAAGACTTTAAAAAAGACTGGAGTAGGTTATCAGGTGTAGTACGCATAAGGTTCTTCACCATTCAGAATAAGAAGTGGTTACAGTCGTGCGTAAAGTCGTTCGTAAAGTCTTTCGTAACTTGGTGAAACACCACCCCGGTGCCGTGGCAGTGCACGCATTTTCCACTGCACAAAATCACTTCAGTAATAAATAGCCATCATGCAGTCTCATATGTCTATGAACAAGTGTTGAGGCATGAATTGAACTAAAGGCCCTCTACCTGTTGGAAGGTTTTGCGGCCCGGCGGATCCAGATCTCGGTGATGATGATGATGATGCTTTGAGTATAATGGCGTTTTCATCAGTCCACCGATGATTTACGCCAGGCTTCATTTTTTCTTCTTTTCAGTTTTTAAACGGAGCTTGAAATATTTTGATTTTGTGGTTTGACTTTACCTTCACTGGCATGGTGCAGCAGTTAGCTTGTTTGTTTGTTTAATCTGTACTAAATACCGGTTAATATATTTTGTTATTTTTTTTTTTCGCGATCGTGCTTTTTATTCCCTTTCGAATTTCCTGGAATGTAGCGCACGCTACCGGCCGTGCCCAAGCTCACTCTCACAGCCTGGCGCATATCGCGGGCACAGCTCAGTAGTCAGTCACAGCCAGTCAAAGAACGGTAACGTATGATCTATCGACAAAAAAATGTTCATTATCACTGAAAATACAACATTGAGTATGTAAAGGTGAAAATAACACTTACCTTCAATTTCTGTGAACAATTACGAGCGTAACTTTCTGTGGATGATTGCGAAATATCGATTAATTNATAAGATGAACAAACTGAAAATTTGAGCAAAATAGGACAACCCTTTCAAAAGTTATGAATTTTCAAATTCACAGAGATTTGACGATTTGACTGACGATCACTGATCACTGTGATGTTATGCCCAAACAGAGCTAGCTCGAGTTAATTTGCAGTGCAGACGCAAATAGTGAGCTAATTCACTCAAATATCTCGAGCTATTTTTCGAGCTATTTTTTTAGAATTAGCTCACTACTTTGCTCGCACTTTGCACAGTTAAGACCAGACTTGGGCTTATTTCCCGTAGGCTGTTCCCGAATCAAGGTCACACCAGCCCATCGCGTTGGTTTTCCAGTGGTCATTCTTGTTTTAATTGCCTAGAGTCTGCCTAATGCAGCTCAGACTGAATAATCTCAAGCTAAATCATGAAGGAGGACAGTTTTCATCTCGATTTAGTAGAGCAGATAGAACTACTGAATCTCAAGCTGAATTGAAAAGAGGGGTGATCGGGCTAAAAACCCAAGAACAAGTAAACTCGGGCTAGTGCAGCGTCGGCTTTTATTATGGTTGTTCATATCCTAAGGCATGGGGAGTTACCTTTTCGTACACACCTGGGCAGTGTTTCACCAAATCATTCTTAAAGTTACGCAAGACTTTAAAAAAGACTGGAGCAGGTTATCAAGTGTAGTACGCATAAGGTTCTTCACCATTCAGAAGAAGAAGTGGTTACAGTCGTGCGGGTAAAGTCGTTCGTAAAGTCTTTCATAACTTGGTGAAACACCACCCCAGTGCCCCGTGGCAGTGCACGCATTTTCCACTGCACGAAATCACTTCAGTACTAAATAGCCGAGATCATGCTGTCACATATGAACAAGTGTTGAGGCATGAACTGAACTTAAGGCCTCTACCTGCTGGAAGGTTTCCTGCAATGTAGCGCGCGCTATCGGCCGTGACTACGGACTGAGCCCTAGCTCACACTCTCAGGCGCATATCACAGGCACAGCTCTGAGCTCAGTCACAGTCGGTCAAAGAACGGTAACGTATGATCTATCGACAAAAAAATGTTCATTATCACTGAAAATACAACATTGAGTATGTAAAGGTGAAAATAACACTTACCTTCAATTTCTGTGAACAATTACGAGCGTAACTTTCTGTGGATGATTGCGAAATATCGATTAATTTATTTCGTAATATATGATACCTATGGCTCTGCCATTTTCTACACGAAACAATCGGGGATTTTCTAACGTAACGGGGATTTCCCTTCTTTTTTTTTAAACGCAGTATAAGGAAGGCTGAGCTACACGACCGTAACTTCCTATGATTAAAAAGTCCCCCCCCCCCCCCCCCC
>BQKZ01005133.1:2153-13389 GCA_036244855.1 Temnopleurus reevesii | reverse complement strand
TTATAAGGGGGAGCCAAAGGGGCAGGGGCGGCAAAATTTAAGCTCAGCCCCCCCGGGGGCGCTAAGGAGGGCGCCAAATTTGAGGTAAGGAAATTTTTTATTATGGTTGTCAGCTTAGCGGGGAGGGGCGGGGGCGCCAAATTTGGGCTCAGCCCCCCGGGTATGAAAATCCTGGGTGCGCGCCTGAATAACGTGGTATTTCTTAAACCGGTGATTAACCATCTAACGACGATCCTTGGTATACAGCTTGCAGATATTACTTGTTGCTATGTCGGGCAAGCCTCAGTCAAACTTTCGAGTCGTCAAGATCAACTGTTAGGTATATGTAGAGAACGCTTCCACTTTGCAAATATTAGTAACCGTCCTATCGTCTCAGCTACATCGTCATAAACAAGGCTCGAGTCACTGAATCTTTACATCATCACCATGACCATCATCACCATCATCATAGTTGTCGTCATCATCATCATTCATCATCATCATCATCATCATCATCATCATCATCATCATCATCATCATCATCATCATCACCACATACGTCATTATTTTTCACTTATATGATGTCAGAATGATGAGAAATAAAATACTTCTATATTTTTCTCTCTCTTCTCATAGCTGATACAATACAACTGAAAAATAAAATATTCAGTTTCTTCCGTTTCCGTTCATATGTTATGTATCATTTTCATTGCTATTTTATCCTTTTTGCTATTATTTTCTCATTAAAATTATCATAGGTAGGAGTTAAGCTAACATAAAACCATTTCTATCATTTCGTTATCTAATAGCGCCTACAAGTTTTGAATCATGTTCGACATCTATTCAGAACTTCCTTGAACTAAATCCGTTTGTGGTTATATGACTGAATATGCACACAAACATGACAAAGTGAATTGATTCAATGATTATGTCGCATCAATGGAACATGTCTCGTACCGGATATAATTTGTCCAGTGGTTTTCTTACATAAAATGGTGTTTTTATTTTTGTAATGTTTTTGTAATGGCAACTTCACCATGATAATTTTGTAATGTCAGTGAATAGAGAAAAGTAGGAAGAACAAGGTATGAACATTTGAGGAAAATAGGATAATAATAATAATAATAATAATAATAATAATAATAATAATAATAATAGTAATAATAATAGTAATAATAAAAATAATAATAATCATAATAATAATAATATTAATAATAATAGTAATAATAATGATAATGATAATAATAATAATAATATTAGATTTGTAAAGCACTTTTATCTGCCCCGAGACACTCTAGGCGCACAAAGTATAACACATATCGACATTTATCTACATAGGATACAATTTAAAAAAAAATATGCTACTAAAGATCAAGAATGGTATGCTTTTTCATGAGAAATGTCGTAAGTCTCTTGAAAAAAAAAAACGGCACCGATGAACTTTCTTTTAAGTCTACAGGGAGAGAGTTCCAATCATGCAGAGCGGCTACACTAAAAGATCGATCTCCCCGTGACCGCCGCCCCGTGAACCTTACTAAAAACGGGTTCTACTAAAACCCGAAGAGTGCCAAAGAGTGCCAAAGAGCGCCGAAGAGTGCCGAAGAGTGCCAAAGAGTGCCGAAGAATTTTTGTAATCGATCTACTAAACGCCGAAGAGTGCCGAAGATTAATCGATATACTAAACGCCGAAGAGCGCCGAAGAGTGCCGAAGAGTGTTATCGACTTCGGCATAACCTGTGATGGCGATATCTAGAACTCTCCATTCACTTTGTATATTACAAAATTTTACATTTTCCTCTTATTCAAGAAAAGTGAAATCCCCCAAATTAATATAATATAGCTAGATCGATTCTGCAAGCATTTCAGAAACAATGATGGTAAATCCTCATTTGAAATATAACATTTATCCCCATTTTAATAACTTCATGTACAAAGTGAACGATGACTTTGCCATGATGCCATCACAGATTATGCAAAAGTTGCCAACTGAAGGATACCCATTAGTGGTGAAAATTGACACTTTGAAAATTCATAACTTTTGAACAGATCACAAGATTTCGCTTGAATATTCGTTTTTCTTTTTTTTTTGTTATTGATTGATGGTGTATCATTATCAATATCTGAGGGAGTTCCCTTTTAATTAGACGGTATTCTGGTAAGTTACAGGGTTAGCTATCTCCACCCAATCAGAAATGCTGTAAATGTTTGAGCCTTTAAAATTTCAACTCTGCTGACTGTTTATAAGGTGCAAAGTACATGTATATTTCTTTCAACTTTGTTAATCCAATCCCCCACTAATCTTCAGACGGGCATTGTCTTTGACTATTTTTGTATTCTAATTTAACATAAATTCAATGAAACTGAAGCCCGAGGGTATAGAAATGTCAAAACTATGGACAAGTGCAACAAGTTCTTGATCCAAATATCCATATACTTTACACATAAAATTAATTTTTAAAACAAATTTACTAGGCTAAACTGAAATTGTGACAAAAATACAAACTGCAAGTCATTCTTAACATTAATGTTATCAATTTTATTGCATAAAATTACACAAACGCAGATATCATTTGAGTAATGGAACAAAACAAATACATGTACCTTTATTTCATTAAAGTCAAAATTACTTGTAGCACATAGCCTACACAAGTTTAAAGTCTGATCCCTTGCAACTATCTATCAATCAGTGTATTAAAACTGTAAAATTTCTCCTTAAAATTTAAGATTTGATGACAAACATGGCCATGGCATGGATATTTTTCTCTTAGAAGAGTGGTTACATCACACCAAAAATGAGTTAAATTAAACAGGTTATCCTGTAAAGCAAATTATGGAAAATAATAATTTCCTTTGCAAAAGAAAAACAATGAAATTGACATTTGTAGCACTTCAAAGTATGCATCGTACAGAATGTAGAGTTTTCCCCTTTGGGCAATGGGCAATGGCCATGATATATTACTATGGATATCTTAAACCAAGGTAAAGGCCACAGCAGAGTGTTTTTAGAGAGCTCAACATCATACTTAGCATCGTTTATTGTGCAAGTATTGTTTTCACCCAAATTTATTCAATACTTTGCATCGAGCATCCCTTCATTATTTCAATCATAAATATAATGTGAACAATTATACAAATTACTTGAAAGCATGTGTGCAATATCAAGTAAAGCCGAGTTGTGCATACTTCACCTGACATTATTGCATTGACTTCATTCTTTGAATGGAGCAAGTAGATAATGCTCGTACAACTTCATGGTGATGTCACAAGGAAATGCAAGGGGAAAATGATCATTATTCCCCTTTCTCACTGAAAGTCTGGTAGCTCCAAATTTCTGGTGGGTCAATTCAAAAGTTGTTAAGAGTAACTTGTTTTAAAACACAAATGCACACAAGTCAAATATTTCATTCTGGTGCACTCAACTAATGTTTTCAAATGGGCTGTCTATATAATGTTAAGATTGTCCATTGTAAGCTGACAATGTGGAAGCTCCCCAGGGAGCTAAGGTAATGCATTCTATTAAGTTTGTTCAGTGCTGTTGCTTATCCTTTGACAGGGGTAATAATGTTGTTAGAAAGCCTTAGGCCTCATGGGAAAAGAGCCACAAAAGATACATTATCCTTATGCAGATGGCTGTGTAAAGATTGCCATCATATATATATGAGTAAGACGTTGAAAATTCATATCTCCTGAACGGATTATTCAAATATGCTCAAATGATTTTACTCAACAATCATGGATAATCATTACAATAAACATATTAAAAAAAAAAAAATAATAATAGCAATAATACCTATGCCATCTTACAGACCATGTGAATAACAAATTCTGGCGCATTCACACAATAACTCAGTGTAGGAGTTTTACTCCATGAATCAAATAAAACAGTGGAAACTCAGTACCACAATGAGTCCATCAAAATACTTTATGAGAGCAATTATCTCATTGCATCAGGTTTCAAAATCTATATATCATAAAGAGCCGAGAAAAGCACACTGCCTTCTAATATCAGGAATATAATCAGATCTCTTCATACTGAGTTTCTACTGTTTAACTGTAATATTTTTTAATTTATTAGAATGTCTTACAAAGACCTCTTCTCTTTATACATGTATTCTAATGTTCTAACCCCTTATAGTAAGTCAATACTTTTCTTTACTCCCAACAAATTTGGCTCAGGCAAGCTTATCTGTACATGCTAAGTTTGATAAATGCATCAGAATGTCATACAATGGGATATATCCTCACATTTTCATCTCATTGCATGCATGAAAATGTATAGCAAGAAAGGAGAAATATTAACCACCATATTGGCCGAAGACAATATAAATGTACAGTCAAACCTCGTTATAAAGAACACTGATATAATGAGCTCTCATTATAATGAGGTAATTTTCCTGGTTCCATCTCTTTGTATTTTATTGTATTTTGGCCCTGATTTAACAAGTTTTCAATATTAAGAGGTAATTTCTATGGTCCCATCTACCTCTTTATAACAAGGTTTGGCTGTACGATGAGACATTTTTTATAGGAAATTGACATATCAAATATTTCAAATTGTGATTTTATCACAACATTTCATCACTTTTCAGGACTATTCATAAGTAATAACCACTTGTTAGCCTACCATACTTCTCTGGTTTTATAATATGACATATCACTTGGGGTTTTCTTCCATTCACTCTAGTCTTTCTTTGAGTTTGTCCTTCAGATATTTGACTTGCTGAACTGGTGTGCGAAGAGGGTACCAATCATGGTAAGGAATCTGAATGAAAGAGAAGAATGAAATCGAACGGATATTAATGATAGAAATAAAAATGTAAATGGGTGATTCCGTAAGTGAGGGGGCCAATTTGTGACAAATGTTGGTGTCCCAGTTATATTGGTAATCATCATCTTTTCATAGCTCTATGGTCTAGGTGAAAATACAAACAGTATAATGAAATTTTAAGCTGATTCTAAACCTGATATTACATCCTTTATTGAATACTCACATTATTTTTTTATTTTCACCAAGCCCAAGAGGCCAATAAAAAGATATGGACTTGCCATAACTGGGACACCAAAATATGTCACAAATTGGCCCCTTCATTTATGGAATTACTCAAATACCTGTATTCAGCATGACTAATCACCACATTGCTCATCTATAAGATGATTACTGCTTACAGAAGTGGCAGTAACTGAAGAGTATGTCTCGCTAACCTGCACAACTTGTTGCTTGTGACCTTGTGGTAAACAAGGGTGGTTCACTAGAGAGAGTGGTCAGACCTACAAATCAAAATTTACCAGCAATTATGGAGAGTTGTGGCAAAATCTCAACAATAGAACCCCATCTATTTTGGGTTATCTTCATAGATGTTTAACCCTATTTTAACTGGGCTTTTTCAGACCAAGTTTATACTGGGGGGGGGGGGGGTCAATTTGACCCCCCATCATATCTCGGCCATGGATCGCGCGATCGCCGCGAAATTTTCCACACGCATAGTGTAGAGTGTAAACTACAATTTATGATTTCTATTTTTAATTAATCAATTATGCAAATTTATGCATGAAATATTATTTTCTGTTCTATTTCACTCATTGAAGCTCCTAGAAAGCTCATTTTTGGTATGAATATTCTCCATATTATTCCTCACAATACTACTTGGAAAAAAATTTGGCGTGACAAGGTATTTCTTATGTTTTTTATTGTTTTATGAATTTCTTATGTATTTCTTTGTTTTTTCGACCTTTTGTTTTCTCTTGTTGTTTGGATGAAATTTATTGCAGAACATTTTTTAAGCATATTCATGCTAAAATGATTTAATTATAACCCATAAAATTGAAAATAACTACATCTTTATGAATTCAGACTGAAATCCCAATTTACATTGACTTTGTACACAAAATCACGTTTTTGAGCGATTTTCGGTCTGACGTGCATGTACAAAAAGTGGCGCGGCGACATAACCATCCGCCCGATTTTCACGAAAATAGTCTTAAAAGTTGCGCAAGACTTGAAAGTAAAAAGTCAGCGAGTCTCGCGGTGACAAAAATTTTCGCGGCGGCGCGATGACAAAATTTGTGGTGGGGGGGTTAAATTGTCCCCCCCCCCCCCACAGTTGGAATAGGGTTAAAAAATATGTCAAATAATTCTGAATAAAGAGTATAGGTTACCAGATAATTCAAATAATTGTCATCAATCTGTGGAGCAGATGGTAAAATATTATGAAATATGCTTAATATAAATGTAAACACATGAGAAAGTGCAAATTTTGACACAGGAACAATTTCAAAATATATACATTCTTTGAAGCAAAGAATCTACCACTCTAGGGAAATAATATGAATAACCTAAATCCAAATTTCAATTTCTTTTTACCTGCTATAGACAGACACAAGTTTATGTCTTACATACCTGTAATACTTGGTAGCCGGCAAGCTCTAAATGTGAGAGCATCATCTCCAGACGTCCTATCAACTGTGTTGTAGAATAGAGGTAGCTTGGAGGTCTAAACGTCACGATGGCCAATCTTTGGAAAGGAGATCATCCACATAATCTTCGATTAGTACACAACATACACAACAAAATCAAGTAAAATCTGAGGCTTAGTCATTGGGTATAAAATTTGGACGTTACGCATGTACATTTAAAATTCTGTACAAGGCAATGCAAATTGTATTGTCAGCCCAAATTCATGCTTTTTCTTTTTACGGGTTGAAATGAAATAACTTATGATCAGAGCTCTCAAGCTCACAACTATTAAAAAAAAAAGAACATCCCATATTTTACTATAAAAGTACTATTTTCAGAGAAAATACTGTATTCTTAGCTTCCACTCTGTCTCACTTTCCAAAACTGTATCTCAAGCACTTAAAGTATCCTATTTTGTCATATTATAAAAGTGTCCTCTTTTCACTGAATAATCCTATTAAATAGGACCAAATCCTACTTGTTGGCAGCTTTCCCCCAGAAGAATAAAAGCTTACAAAACGCAAACTAGTACTTCATGATCGTAAATAACTTACTTTTGGCCATTTCCTTCCACGCTGCTAAATACTTCAGCATCTGTAAAGACAAACATAGATACTATATTCATACAGGCTCTATATTCAACCATTATCGCGACTTGTAATTTTAAGCAACTGTATACTGTCTATTTTGTAGGGTGATTGATTCTATAATAAAAAATTGGAATCGCACACAGGTCAAAGCATATTCAATTTAAATTAGAATTTTATTTGTCAAACAGCTGAACCAAACCAAGCATTCTCCTAAGAGAAAATGATGGGGGAAATTCATTCTTGTTATGCCATTCATCTGTTAGGTATTGACAATAAACCCATCAATATTCAAGAACATTGGCAGCTCTAAAACAGTGGTTAAACTAGAAAATGAGAATGAGACAACATGTGAGCAAGATGTTGTAGGGATCATGATCCATCTTTTAAATACTACAAAAGGTAACCAACTAAAAGATGACTTTCATTTTTGTATAGAGACACTAGTGACATAGGTAAGTTACATTAACATTAACACGCTATGATCATCCTTTAATAAGGACAATATGTTATCAAAATATCTCATACCGGGGTTGTGTTTCATATAGCTATTCATCGAGTAATGCATGACTGTTTACAGTTTCTCATAGGGATTACCATTAAGTCTGGAATATGTATCAGGATGCTGTGCGTGGATCTATACACTACTCTCAGAACGACCAGTGACCTTTTCCTGCAATCATTGACAACTATGTTGCTTAGTTTGCACCTTATAAAATGTCACCAGTCACGGTACGTGTTTATGTCTACAGCTTTATGAAACAAAATTCAGATGAAGGTAAAAAGTTGGTTAAAGAATCGTTCGGAAATTTATGAAATACAACACTGAGTAGAGTTTTAAAAAGTTAAGAAAGAATGTAAGAACAATTGGTATCAGTTCGATACCAGTCATTCTTAACGTCATTTGCAACTTGGTGAAACAGCCCCCAGGATCCCTTTTTTCATAAAGCTGTTCTTGAGGTATATAAGACTCTCAAGTGGTGACCATTTCCTGCAATCAATGATATCATGATAGGTTGAGTTGGCATCTGAGAATGGATAATCAGGCGAGAGTAGAGTCATGTTCACCTGTACGAAAAGCTTTATGGAACAGGAACCAGATGGGGTTAATCACTAGAGTATATCATTGACATTATTCAGGTGGTATCCATGGGTATGCCTGTCTTCTCTATCATAACAAACTAGCAATGAAGCTTTGTTTTAGCCCTATTTGAATGAAGTGAATTCTTACCAATTACATAGCCCAGGTCAGTCTTTACATTCTCCACCATGGTGAATTCCTGTCCAAGAGAAGCTTGCAAGACTTTAATCAAAGACCGATGCAACGTTGAGGGGTAGAGTTTGTAGTCTGCTGGGAACTGTTTGAGGTCAGAGTTCAAGTATGGGCCTTCATACTCTGGGCAGTCAAGCTGGGCATACGTGTTGATCTGTATTAGCTTCAGAGTTGATTGTGATGGAACTGAATGAGGAAAGAAAACATAACAAAAAAATCAGATTATAAAATAATCAAATAAATATTTTTAAAAAATTTGTTTGAAATTAGCCAAAATAATTGGAGTAGATTCCTGACTTAATGTGTTTTTTAAACTTATTGTGAAGTAGAAATTTCTTTTTGCTTTTATAGTAAATACTAGAAGTTACTGACAAGTCTTCAGCATTGTTTTGTTACAACTAAAGAGACAAATCAGGCCTTGAAGTAGTCCAACGCAACCCAAGGTAATGGCTGTGGATGTCCTCTTTACCTGGAGCAGAGGAGTGCCTCTCATCAAAATTATATGATGCCCTAATGGAGTCCTATTCCGAGGCCTGAAAAATAACTTAGAGTGTAGAAGAGTCAACCCTGCCTATGAAGCTGAATCTGTCTGAGTCAAATAATCGACCTATTCGAAATCATACACAATATAGAGTTACCTTCATTTAAATTCAAACATAATATTGTGGTCCAAAGAGATGCTTCTTAGGTATCAAACATTAACTGTAGTTGAAATAGCGCTGCATGATATCGTCTCAAAATATTGCAATATTGAAATGCTAATGAATTCAAGTTTTTTTTTTGTTTTTTTATCTATTGCCATAGAAAATCATGGCATTTTTTTAGCCCATTCAAAAAATGATTAATGTAATAAATTATCAGAAGAAATTTTAATAAAGCATCATGTGCTTCATATGGCATTGTCACTCTCAATCATGAAAATAAATTGAATCTACCCCAATACAGCTGAAAATAACACAACTAGGCAGTAACAAACAATAATTTGATAGTTATTCTAGAGAACAAAATATATTTCCATATCAGCGATATTAAAGCTGAACAGAAAAAACAAAATCATGCAGCACCAAGTGAAAATCCTCCTTATACATGGAAAAACTTACGGTCTCGAGTCTCACTTGATCCCTGGAGAACTTTTCCTAGAATCTTTGCGGAAGCTGTCTTCAGCACCATCAAAGAATGTGCTAAGTCTATCTGATCTTTCACAGAGTAGTCATTAAATGTTACATCTAATTTCCTGTCTACTTTGTCATAGAATGTGCTTGCATCTGCTGGTTGATAAGCGAATTGACTGTAAGCGAACAAGAGCCTCTTCAGGTCTAGAGTATTCAGTTCATCTACTACTGCTGAAGCAACATTGTGGATGGAATCCATGAGGCCGCTTGATTCTACTCTATGTACAGCATACGTCTTAGCTATGTCACAAAGGAGGCTGAGAGAGCAATCATCAAGTTTCTCCTGGATATGTGCTCCAAATTCACTGAAAAGTGCTGTATTATGGAAGCCCATGTTCCCCATTGAGCTCATGATGTCCAACATTGGGGGAATCTCCCACTGAGCTCGCTGCTCAATCAGCTGATATGAAATAGCTCGTAGGATAGGCAGCGATCTGGTATTGGTAGCTTGTAAAGACTTCATCAACCCAACAAGCTCTTGAAAACTAAATTGACTAAGCATTTCCAAAACTTTGTCTTCTACACGCTCTAATAGAGGCTCTGATACACGAGCTGCAGATGGCAACAGACGTCGTACAATTTGTGGATTCTGTAATTCCCTCCAGCGCAGTTCAAGAACTCGAGCAGCTTCATTCACGAGCGCTTTAGTTTCTGTCCTCCTTGATAATAACTGATCATTGCAGACAATTGTCGCGACTGATCGGATTGGAAGAAGTCGTAATCTCCGTCTGCATTCTCCTTCTAATGCTAGAATGAAGTCATCGTAGTTACTATTAACATGAAATGAGTTTGCTAGAGTACTTATCAGGCTTTCATTGCTCAAGTTCTTTACTCCCTTGATTATGGATGCTGCCAAACTAACAAAGCGTTTATCAGCTGCGAAGTCGATTGATGCTGAATCATTCTTCTGTACATGACGTAATGCTCTAACTGCAATTGAAGCTTCATTTCCAGAAAATTTCCTCTGATTAATTACTTCAAGAGCATTTTCAACAGATCCAAGGGAACTAAGCTCTTGAAATAAACCATGACCTCCATCAACAGTTCTTTCTGACTGGGCTGGACTTTCTGCACTGACAACATCCTCAGCAAACGCTTCCCTGCTCAACATGAAAGGCCTTTCATGGTTCAAAGTTTGAGCTGGTGATAGAAGGAGCCTTGTTGAGCATCTGAAGTTCCGATGCAGTCCCGGAGTAAAAAGTCGCAGGATTGACAAGGCCATACTTGAACAGCTAAGGCACCCTGGCTCTGTTGCACCTGTAAATGATAAAAGATGAAATGAAAAAGTTACAAAACGTGTATAGATAAACATCTTTCCTCAGAACCTTACCTGTTTCCGTATCTGCCAATTATTCGGTGCTAATGCACTTTCGTATCCAGCCGTGAGCATGGAGATGCCCCGTTCTTAAAACACCCCTTTGTGTGTACATTAGCGGCAGTGCCGCTGGATACGAAAGTGCATTAGCGCCAATTATTCTACCCTTCTTTTGAACATGTCTAATATTAGCCACGTAATATTACATATTCTTTGAACATGGTCTACATCACAGAAATCGTAACATAGGTAGAAGCGTCATACTGCCCCTCTGAATGGTTCCTCCGCCGTACACTGATATACCCTTTTGCCTTTGGTGTGAGTTACCGGCCTGCCAAGTTACCCATTGGAAGTTTGAACTCCTGCTTTGCCATGCCATCATTTGAAAAATAAATATTTTAAAATCAAAAGAAAAATTGACAGATTTATTTTTGTTGGGCGTTACCGTCCGACCCC
>BQKZ01005132.1:38377-53343 GCA_036244855.1 Temnopleurus reevesii | reverse complement strand
TTTGTTTTTTTTAATGGATGTTTATAGAAAGCACGGAAGCTTTAAAGAAAATCATGTCAAAAAGGGTGATCTGCATAGCGATATAATGACAGTGGATAACAACTTACTTTTTTTTCTAATAATTTGGCGATGGTGAAGATGTTGATGATGCAGATGATGATAATGGTGATGAAGACGATGGTGACGCTCATGATGATTCAGAGAATGATGGTGCGGAGGATGATGAATGATGATGATGATGATGATGATGATGATGATGATGATGATGATCTTGATGATCCAGATGATGATGATGATGACGATAATGATGAAAATGATGCAGACGATAATTATGACGGTGAGTATAATTATGATGCAGACGATGATGATGGTGGTGATGATGGTGGTGGTGATGATGATGATGATGGTGATCATGGTGGTAGTGATGATAGTGATGATGATGATGATGATGATGAGGATGATGGTGATGAGGGTGATGATGATGATGATGATGATCTTGATGATCCAGATGATGATGATGATGATGATGATGATGACGATAATGATTAAAATGATGCAGACGATAATTATGACGGTGATTATAATTATGATGCAGACGATGATGATAGTGATGATGATGATGATGATGGTGGTGATGATAATGATGGTGGTGACGATAATGATGAAAATGATGCAGACGATAATTATGATGCAGACGATGATGATGGAGGTGATGATTATGATGATGGTGATCATGGTGGTAGTGAGGATAGTGATGATGATGATGATGATGATGAGGGTGATGGTGATGAGGGTGATGATGATAATGATGATGATCTTGATGATGATAATGATGATGATGATGATGATGATGATGATGATGATGATAATGATGGTGATGACGATAATGATGGAAATGATGCAGAAGATAATTATGACGGTGATTATAATTATGATGCAGACGATGATGATAGTGATGATGATGATGACGATGGTGATGATTGTGATGATGATGGGGATGATCTTGATGATGCAAATGATGATTATGATGATGATGATGATGGTGATGATGATGATGGTGATGATCTTGATGAAGCAGATGATAATGATGATGATGATGATCATGATGATGATGATGATGATGGTGATGATGATGATCATAATGATGATAATAATGGTGATGATGATGGTGATGATGATGATGGCGATGAACTTGATGAAGCAGATGATAATGATGATGATGATGATGGCGATGATGGCGATGATGGTGATGATGGTGATGATGATGGTGATGATGATGATGATGATGGTGATGATGATGGTGATGATGGTGATGATGATGATGATCTTGATGAAGCAGATGATAATGATGATGATGATGATGATGATGATGATGATGATGATGATGATGATGATAATTAATGGCGTTGATATGGTGATGATGATGATGATAATAATGATGATGATGATGATGATGATGATGGTGATGATGATGATCATAATGATGATAATAATGGTGATGATGATGGTGATGATGATGATGATGATGATGGCGATGAACTTGATGAAGCAGATGATAATGATGATGATGATGATGATGGCGATGATGGCGATGATGGTAATGATGGTGATGATGATGGTGATGATGATGATGATGATGATGATGGCGTTGATGGTGATGATGATGATGATAATGATGATGATGATGATGATGATGAGGATGATGATGATGGTGATGATGGTGATGATGATGATGATGATGATGATAATGATGATAACGATTATAATGGTGGCAGTGGTGATGATCGAATAGGTTGTAATGATTGATGATGAAGATGATGATGATAAGGATCAATTGATGGTGCTAATTAGCACTGACAAATTTTCATGTTCACTTTAATAATAATAATAATGAACGGCTTTTAGAAAGCGCTTATCAATTCATGAGAATTCCCTAGGCGCTCTACAATTGCAGCATTATTACCCTGGCTTTAGCCCGGTAGTCACCAGCGCACTTATTTCAAGGAATAAATATTCCTACCAGGTACCCATTCACCTCACCTTGGTTGAGTGCATGAATGCATGAGTGCATGAGTGGATGAATTTCTTGCTGAAGGAAATTAACGCAATGGGTGAGACTCGAACCTTCGACCCTCTGGATGAAAGGCGAGAGTCATGACCACTACACCACGGCGCCTCCACATACGTAACACACCCCCTCCATTATGTGTTGTGTCAATTCATGGATGCGTGCATGATAGATATACCCGTACGTGACGTCAAAGAGAAAAATAGGAAATGATAGGAAATCATGTAAGATATCCGGCAATTTGGAATTATGATTAAGAATGACTCGTTCAAATAATCTTTTAAAGCGAGAGTAATTTGACAAGGTTTTATGGATGCAACGAGGTGTTCTATACGTTTTGGATAGTAGGAAGGGGAGAGTGAAAATTTTTTCGGGAATTGGGTTTGAGGGATGAAAAAAGGAGAATTGGTAGTTAGATTAATGGAAAGATAGAGACGGGATAATGTAGATAGGGAGATAAATAAATATATGATTAAATCAAGAAACGCAATTTTGTTGCATTGCTATGTTAAAGCCCATGCAAAGTTTGGGTAAAAACGAAAATTTTGATTCCCAAATTTTGTCTTCAAATCTAAAGAAAAGGAAATAAAGTTTATAACCCTAATATCGCACGAGAGATTGTGTAAACATGAAGTTATAACATAAAATATGCAAAATATCTCAGTCTCTGAATGAATATTTTTTTCTAACGAACAGAGTTAGATGAAAATTTCATTCTCTGGTCAAATCTCGGAAATAATCATGCATATATACCCGATAACGTCAAGAGAGTGTGCTTAATATAATTTAACGGTCAAATTCAAATTTTTAAAAGAATCATTTCGTAAAAAAAATGCTATGGTCTCGGAATCTGTATAAGATATATATGTCATGATAAAAGCCTGCAAGATTTGCATTTCTTAATCTTAGCCAAAACTATCTATGGGCTTTAAAAACTATAAATAACTCCATTAATTTCTTAAGTCCGTTTATTGACTGATACCTTTTCCATCAATATTTTGTTCACATTTTCCCCTCTTTCTTATCTATAACAGTATAACTTTGACTACACGTCTATTGAACCATTTTATTAATTTTCCCTTTTCAAGATAATTATGTCTTCATTGTCTTTTCCCGGAACCTAATCGCCTCTTTAAAGGTAAAATAATATTTTTGCAAACTCTACAAAATTTCATTTTGATATGATCGATGAGTACGTTTTGAATGAAAAATGAAAATTTGATCATCAATTTGCATCTCGGAGAGTTTAAAAAATTGTTTTGGCTCCCAAAAAGATCATTGTTAGGATGCTTATGTTACGGCACGTCTTCAAGCTGAATCGATTGGTGGTCAGTTGTAACTGTTATTTACATTTCGTAAGCAATGAATTCAGGGAAAGCTCGATTTTAGCTTGCAAAAGTCTTACTCTACCTTTAAATCTAATTGACATTCGAGGCACGATGCATTATCTCTACTCGCCCGAGCAATTATCACCTTCGGATTGCATTGATTTATAGTCGACATGAATAATTCTTCGTTGTCAGTACCTCTTAAAATATTTCTTTGGGCTAAATTCGTCCTCTTGACATGCTTGATAAAACGGTTATAAAGGAGTAGATGGGTACGGGTAGTCATTTTCCACAATGCGTAGGCTATGGATTAATAAGATTGATTTAATCTATGATATTTTATACATGAACGAAGCACACATTTAGCAGATCATATACAAAACTACATTTTAGCAGATCATATACAAACTACATTGGGATAAATGGCTATTTATAATCTGTTCTCTTATTTGCATACCCATTTACCCTTATTACGGTCAGCGTTCAGAAATATAATATTTCAAAGAATATATCAAATTACCCCCTATATTTGTTCTATGGGGGCGGATAGAGTTGCATTGTTTTTTTTTCTTCTGTGCCGCCACCCCAGAACTTGGCAAAAAGTTTATCAGAACATAAATCGAACCTAATTATCCTATTTCCGTGCCTGAAAATATATAGAAAAGGGCTACTATTGCTCAGCAGCATCATCATCATCATTATCATCATCACTATCACCATCATCATCATAATCATCATCATCATCATCATCATCACGATCATCGTCACCATCATCATCATCATCATCATCATCATCATCATCATCATCATCATTATCATCATCATCATCATCATCAATCACGATCATAATGACTATCATCATCATCATCATCATAATCATCATCATCATTATTATCACCATCACTATCACCGTCATCATCATCATCATCATCATCATCATCATCATCATCATCATCCTCATCACCATCATCCTCATCACCATTATCATCATCACCATCATCCTCATCACCATCATCCTCATCACCATCATCCTCATCACCGTCATCACCATTACCATCACCATCATCTTCATCAACTGTCTTCGCCAATGAATCATCATCAATCAAGATAATGACTATCATTATCATCAACATCATCATCATTACCACCATATTTTTCATCATCATAATCATCACCACCACTACCACTATCATACCATCACCATCGTTATTATCATCATCACCACCACCTGCATCATCTCCATCAACATTACAAACATCATCACCATCATCACCATCATCATTAACACCACAATAACCACCATCAAAACCATCAACATCATCATCACCATTACCATAATCATCCTCATCATCACCACCATCATCCTCATCATTATCACCATCATCCTCATCACTGTCTTCGACATTGTTAGCATCCTACAGAGAGAAATTATCCGATTTTCTACATGCAGCTCCTTATGTGGAGCAAGAGATATCGCTTTTTCTGTAAATGATACGGGCACGCGCCTGTATGAAAAGGCTGGAAATTTGACGTATGAAAACAGTTGCAGAGGAAAATTGGAAATGTTACACCAACTCTTACTAGTCTGCAAACACATACCCTAGACTTTCGGTATGTGCATGTGCAGAGCGTGATACAGGGTATGCATTGTGTGACTACATCACACCAAAGAGATACCACAGCTTATAGAGCAATGATGTATGTGTATGATGTAGTCATACAATGCATACCCTGTATCACGCTCATCTGCACATGCACACACCGAAAGTCTAGGGTATGTGCTTACAGACTAAATTCTCGCCATAAGATTGTAACCCCATGCTAACGGTGTTGATTCACTGAGAGTGCAGCAATGTCTGGGTGAAGTTCCCCTTTAATCTATGGGAGCACTAAATGTTGATTTCCCAGCCTAGTATTTTCACAGCTTAGTTTATGTACATGGTCAACTATTTTGGTAGCATTTAGAGTCAACGCAATATAAAGTATTTTCAAAAAATGAAGTCGAACGCCAATTCAATGGTCCTTTGTAATGCTATTCAAATGCTATTGGCTTGCGATTGTTGTGTCCGCGCAGCTCAATACACGGCGTACGGTTCTATTGTCTGTGGCCAACTTAACTTTTCGGAAATAGTTTATATCGTGTTAGTCTGAATGTTGAGAATGTTTCAAATGAAAACCATGGCTTTATTCATACCCAGAGAAAGAAAAAAATAAACCTTGCTAATCTGATGACGTTATGAAGTTATCTGTACCTTTACGGTTTTTTTCTAAAATAAATAAACATACTTTATTGTTCATCTTAGAATAATGAATACAAGCATATTTTTATCTAGGATAAACACTGCGGGGGCAGAGTATACAAGGTATGAAATGAAAATAACGACAACAACAATAATAAAACTATAACAAAAATGAGTGAACAATAAATGTACAATATAACATAATTGTCAAAATGATGAGACAGATACGCGAGAAGGTAAATCTACGGTGGAACGATAATTTCTGGAATAAATTGGTGACGCAAGAATTAAAACGGAATAGCCAGTCAATATTTAAATGGCTGTATTATACTGATTATACTTAATTTGGTGAGAGATATGGGGATGTATGATAATTATGGTATTTAAGTTTAACTTTTATATGAATTCAGACAGGTGTGAATATCAGTATGTAACATTACATCATCAGATTATTTTATCCTGTCAACAACAGAAAAAAATCAATAACATGGAGGAGTTTATATCTCTACGTTGTGGAACAATGTAGAGGATTGTTTCTGTATGGAATTATGAAGACAAAATGTATAAATGTATTTCTTAATAACTGATTGCTTGTACAGATCAGAGCAAAACATATATACCAAAGGCAGAAAGGTAGATGAATATATATATCAGTCATACAAAGTAAATACATTTTTCGAGCGTTGGTTTATAATACGTACAAAATACGGTAAATTGTAACTGATTTGACGTACCGATAAATCACTATTTCCATGTATTCTTCAGAGGAAATATATCATAATGCATATTATCCCGTTAAA
Organism: Temnopleurus reevesii; assembly: GCA_036244855.1. Lineage (NCBI taxonomy): Eukaryota > Metazoa > Echinodermata > Echinoidea > Temnopleuroida > Temnopleuridae > Temnopleurus > Temnopleurus reevesii. Next base: position 46,907 of record BQKZ01005132.1, on the reverse strand, counting down.
TATAATGAAATTCGATGAATTTATCGTTTGGGATGGGCGTTAATTCTCGAAAGAATGCAATAATTCAACCCAATAAAACAGATAAAAACCAATGACTATGTAATTGATATAGCTCTAAAGCACTTTTGACATTGTTTACACACAATCGACAAACATCATGATTAAAAAACGCAACACAAAAACAAAACTATTAACACATACCTAATTTAATATGATATGTTAGCAACCAGAGCGAGCTCCAAAATTAGCAAAATATCCTCATCATTTATTTTATTTACAATGTTCAAATAATCTTCTTTTCATGATAATATTAAAATATAAAGTGCAGTCATGAAATATAACCATGATAACTAAACAAATTAGCAAATGTGACAACTTTGATGGCGTTAATGATGGCAACTTAAGTAATTATTGGCACACTGCAAAATTACTGGTGTTAGATTTCACCAACTGGAATCTATATAGGACAATATTAGGAAAGTGTTAAAATAACACCAGTTTAGAATTTAATATATTTCAACACCAACTGGTGTTGTTTAAGGCTCTGTGCGACACCTGTCTAGTCGAATTACATTGGAGAGCGATACTTGGAGTTACATGCCGCTCGGTGTGAACAAGTGTCAACGGCGGATACGTCCAAGGACACCTATATAGTCCGACCATGGACATCTAGTCCGACCACGTCGAGGCTACCACTTTGAAGGGTTTTGGTCTGCGATCCTGGTCGAACAAACCTACCAGGTCGATCGTATCTTGACCAGGAGGTAGGGAGAACTTGATGTGTTGAACCAAAGAGGTGAACACGATGAACACTACCTTCTTGGTGTAACCATCCCCGGGGCACATCCGTTTACCTTGACAATTATTGAAGAGAAAGGAGAGAGATTATACGTTTAATAAATTAGTACGCATACAGAATGCCTCAACCCCCAAAGAAAATAAAGGGTTCGTGTAACAATATACGGGTAACACTCGTTTATCTCGAAAGAATAGGAGAGAGATGTAGAAAGAATGTGAGAGCGGAGGGGGGGNGGGGGGGCGGGGAAAGGGGGCAGTGAGATTGTTTATTTTTTGCAGAGACACAAAATACTGCAGACGGCCTTGAAAAGAACAATTTTATTCATTCTCCGCTGGCCGGTCTCGCTTCCGTGGAGACGTTCGACACATCGTGCAGACCCGCGGTTTTAATCTTTGGTGAAATAATTCTTGAATCTGTCGCGTAACATCAAACTAGTAAAGCGCCCTCTCCTAATTTGATAAGAAAATATGGTGATAACAGTCCACAATAGGCATGATGACTTCGTATACTTTGGTTTTCAATAATTTAAGTCTCAATTATAATGAGAAGTAAAAGGAAAGCTTCATTAAATCATTACATTGAATTATAGTTATTCAAAAGGTAAATTAATGTGATCACTGGGGTTTTATTTCGTCATAGTTTATTTGATCACAGTTTTTACTGAGAAAGCCCCCCCCCCCCCGAGCACTTTCACCCACGTGCTATTTGGGTACAGGTAGTAGACAATCGTTTTGGGGATGGTTTGGCCTAGCGTACCTAGATGCCCACGTCATAGAGTGGACTGACGTTCGCCGTATGCTTCTTGAACTGAACGTTAGTCCACCGTCTGATCAGCGTATACTGTGCGCTCAGGTAGCGATTTCAATGTTAAAAAATGCTTGGCTGACGCAGACATAAAACGCTAAGGTGTGAGTCGGCTTTTGCGCACATAGCGACCTAGTTCAGATTCTAAACGATCTTTTCTTTCCATTGCTGCCAGACCGAAAGAGGGCGCGACCCTGAGAATTCACGGGCGACAAACCCAACATTCTGGCGTTCTGTATCGGATATGATCACGCCGTCTATCGGTCGTGCTCGTATACCACGGGGCAGAGCAATTATATGAAACCGTTAAGAATCTGAACTAATAGCGACCGGAATAGTATGAGTGCTTCGGTCAAACTTTGTATATCACCAGAGAAGAGCAGGACGTTTTGGGAGGAAGGGTTTGTTTGATGAACTCCACTTACCAGCAGAAAAGTTCATGTAGTTCTTAGGATATTTGGTGACAGTGCCATCTTCGTTCAAGAACCTCTCAGGGATGAGTTCATCTGGGTTCTCCCATACATCTGGATCGTGATGGATCGACCTGAGATAGGAGGAGAGACGGAAAAAGATTAAGAGAAGGGGTTTTAGTTTCTTGGGATATTTAATGACAGTGCCATCTTCGTTCATCCGGTTTCTCCCAAACCTCTGGATCATGATGGATCGTCAGAAAAATGCAATGATCAAACTGTGAAAATTCGAGCAAAAAAAAAAAAACAAACAAAAAAATCATTCTGAAGTGCATGCAGAATCAAAATGTCCATATCATACTTAAAGATAAAAGTAAAATATTGCCTACGTTTCTAGTAAAAGAAGAAAATGTGAAATTCTGTGTATAAAGTGAATGGAGATTTATTCATGTTGGCAGCCATATTGTGCCTCTACGTTGTCAATTTGAGGAGCCCATGAGGGATGTATATTTTCAGGGATTGACTATTTTCCTCATCCACTGAGCACACGTCAATGTCTGGGTAAAGTTCTCCTTTAAATTGTCATGACAAGTCGCATTGTATATCAACAATATTCTCAATATCAAGTTCATGCTATATATTTACCCATGGTTTGATGAATTGTGAAACGGGAGCCGAGCCGCCAGCGGGTTGGTTTTTCGGCAACGATTTTGATGCCTATATGCCATTTGAAATTTCGGAACATGGCATAATTGCGAGCAACAACGCACATTCTCGCCTCCATAAAGGCCCGGGCAGGCCAAACACGGCAGGGCATCACGGCACGGTTTTTACGCGATGTCTTCCCTGTGATTGGCGAATTGTTGAATATCCTCTGCGCGGAGGAGCGCGGTGGCCAATGACAACCAAAGGCCCCAGCACACCAAACACGGCTTTTACGCACTATCTTGGTTGCTATTGGTCAGCACGCTCCTCCGCGCAAAGGATGTTTAACAATTGGCCAATCACAAGGGAGACATCGCGTATATACCGTGCCGTTATACCATGCCGTGTTTGATGTGCCCGGGCCTTAATCCTGTTCTCGCGGCATGCCTTTAAAAGTAAGCGTGTCTGAAACCCGTGGACTTTAGCGTACTACGATGATGCATTGCCCTCCCACCAAGACCTCCGGTGGGTCTGCGGCACTCTCCCGGTTGGTCTGCGGCACTTATCAAAATGCCCAAATTCAGTTCAGTTCATCCATTTATTCCACAAACAGCATTTACAGAGTAAAATATGTAGCAGATGTAGTTTTAAACTGATTGACGGTAACAGCCAAAAAGGAATGCCCTTGTGGGAGGCTGACCGATATGAAAACATTACATTGAATAAATACTTATTATAAAACACACAAAAAAATACCATATGAAAACCGAACGACATAGATTATGGTGAGACGGAACAAATAAAAAGAAAAGAAAGACAGCAGAGACACTAAAACAAAGTACTGTTATCATAAGAATATATCATCAATAGCGATATATAGAACATGTCGAGGCTCAGGAGATAACCCATCGGCGAAATCAATGATACTGCCCGATTAGAAATCTTCTGGGCCGAGACTTGAAAGAATTAGATTTCCCATGGGGAAAATTCCTTCGGAAGACGTATCTTATCCCCTAGTCCCCTAGCATTGAGACGTGATATAACAGATGGTATCCTGGTTTCCTCTTCCTCTTCTTCTGCTTCTTCTTCCCTCTCTCGTTCTCCCCAATTTATAGATCTTCTCACCTGCTCACTGCACTGTTCATACTGCACTAATAATTAATAATAATAATAATAATAATGGTGGTTTCTTATTTGAAGCGCACAGGTCCGTCAGTAATGACGCTCATGGCGCTGTACATCAAATATTTAAATACATTAAAACGAACAATAGCAATAACAATGAAACAATCTACATAATAATACAATTACAATATATGATTTATNTCTTCAGAAACCTCTCAGGGATGAGGTCATCTGGTTTCTCCCACACGTCTGGATCGTGGTGGATCGACCTGGGATAGGAGGAGAGACGGACAGAGATGGAGAGAGGGGTTTTAGTTTCTTGGGATATTTGGTGGCGGTGCCATCTTCTTCAGAAACCTCTCAGGGATGAGTTCATCTGGTTTCTCCCACACGTCTGGACCGTGATGGATAGACCTGAGATATGAGAGATGAACAGAGATGGAGAGGGTTTTTTTTTTAATTTGTATAGACGTGTGAGAACAGAATAAATGAGATGATTGCGAGAGATCAAGCAAGATGCAGTGAGCTGTGGTTTTGTACTATTTATTACTGGTATCCGCAAAACGAATGTTCATAAAAATCACACTAAACTTGAAATGATCTTATGGGAGGCCGACCGATATGAAAACGTTACTTTGAATTAGTACATATTATAAAACACACAAAAAACACCATATGGAAACTGAGCAACATAGATTATGGCGCGATAGAACAAGACAAAAACAAGAAAGACAGTAGAGACAATAAAACAAAGTACTGTTATCAAAAGAATATAGCACCACTAGCGATATATAGAACATGTCGAGGCTCAGGAGATAACCCATCGGCGAAACCAATGGTACTGCCCGATTAGAAATCTTCTGGGCCGAGACTTTAAAGAATTAGATTTCCCATCTGCCCATGGGGAAAATTCCTTCGGAAGACGTACCTTATCCCCTAGTCCCCTAGCATTGAAACGTGATATATATATATATATATATCAGATGGTATCCTGGTTTCCTCTTCCTCTTCTTCTGCTTCTTCTTCCCTCTCTCGTTCTCCCCAATTTACAGATCTTCTCACTGCACTGTTCATACTGCACTTATAATTAACACTACAAATAATCCTAATTCTGCGCATGTTGCCACTCACAGGTAATTCCAGGACTACACCGAAGGCGAGAGTACCCTGACTTCTGCTTTAGGCACATACATTGTTGCAGAACGATCAGAACACTTAATTTTTTTTTTTGAAGTCTTGAACAGTGTATATCTGTCAAATCTACAGTCTGAGACCTGATATATCACCAGTACTGCAAATCGATAAAGGAACTGAATCGGCGTAGATAATCCTGTCAGATTGAAAAACGGCCAAACAATCTCAACAACAACAACAACAAGAACAACAAGCGACATCTGAACGCAGTAACTGGAGACAAACCGAACATCAGTGTTTACTTGATAACAACAATAATACATTGTATAGCGCTTAATACGAAGTGTTTCTAAGCGCTCTGTGCATTATTACCCGGCTATATAGCATGGCTACCATTTGGCGCTCACTGCATTCAAGGAATTTCTTCCTACCGATACCCATTCACCTCACCTGGGTTTTGGATACATTTCTTGCTGAAAGAAATTGACGCCATGAGTGGGATTCGAACCTACCTACGATCCCCGGGTTGAAAGGCGAGAGTCAGAACCACTACACCACGACGCCTCCACATTTACTCACCAAGTATTTAGGATTATCTCCGTCCCCTTTGGTATATCGTAGCCTCCTAGCACGGCATCCTTGTAGGCAGCTCGACCATTCGTTGCGGATACAGAACTCAGACGCATAATCTCAAGGATGGCTGCCTGGGTGTAGTTCAGGCCAGTCCGGTGCTCCAGAGTGATCTCCTTGTCACCAACCTCCTACCATAGGCAAGAGAAAGAGAGAGAGAGAGAGAGAGAGAGAGAGAGAGAGAGAGAGAGAGAGAGAGAGAGGGGGAGAGAGAAAGTGAGAAAAGGGGTGTGAAAGACGCGGATTCCAAAACAGTTTTAGTGTAAAAGAGTTAACGGGGTGTTGTTCAAAGGTTGCAATTGATCGCAAGTCGCACAGTCGATCGGAACGCGCCAATCAAAATCATTCTTTCATGCGCGTCTTGTTAAATATGTATACGTGCGCGAATGAAAATGCGCGTTACAATTTGCAACGTTGCAATTCACTTGCAGTTGATTTTGAACAATATACCCCAATGAATTATTTTCCACATGTATACCACGTACCCTCATTATGAAGAGAGGCGATCAGCAAGGGAGAGAGAGAGAGAGAGAGAGGGAGAGAGAGATTGAGCTGGGAGTGTTGGAGGAATAAATCGAATGTACAATATACAAATTATAAACCTTCATGAGCTCCTCATAGATATACTGTGTCTCCTAATGCGGGGTGAGATATCGTAGGGAGAGTATTGGGATATGACAAGATAGATATAGAGGGAAGATCAGAGAAGGGGGGGGGGGGGGGGGTTCGAGGAATCATTTCTACATCATTGTATTGTAGTATCAGGGGTCTGTAACGTGAAGGGGAGGCGTTTAATTGAAAATGTACCCTCCCATGCCATATATATTGCAACATAGACCCACTCTTAATTTCTTCACTGTTCACGACACACGTATAAATAAATTTTATGCACTGGCCATATGAAGAAAAATGTCATAAAATATCTCAGGATTAGTTTCTGTACTCAAGAACGATAACTTATTTTTAAAAATGATATTGCTCATTCTCAAATCCTAATGAGCAATACACGATGTGCCATAAAATTATGAAAACACATGCCCTGAAGGAACTGAGAGTGACTTCTTCTACTAAGGTTGTCTATTTTATTTGTATTATATGGGGTATAGTTTTATGACACTTTTTGTTAGCAGAAGTATTCAACAAGTCATGGAATATGTTCAATTAAAAAAAAAGGGAAAACGATTTGCGAGGAGCCGTTGGCTTATCTGCAAGTCCAGACATTGCGATTTTCTACCTTTGTCGTCTTTGGTCTTTGGTACCTGAGGCATAACTCAAGTAAGAACTGTTTCACCTTACTTAATTTACCAACCGTGTATAACTGTAATTTCAACAATAGATATTTGTGATTTTTTCTTTTACATTTAAGGAAATATAAGCAAAAATACGACAGGTGAATCAATGGAAAGCGAAGTTAACCATGTTAACGTAATTTTGCTATGTTGCAATACTAATTGTGGCATGGGAGGGTATTGTATCTTCATAGTACATGTTTTACCATAGACTTGCGATCAGTATTTTTTTACGTTACAGGCCGAGGACGTTTTGATGCAAAACTGCGTACTTACAAATCTTTTATGCCCGTATCAANAATATCCGGCAATTTGGAATTATGATTAAGAATGACTCGTTCAAATCAGCGTTTAAACTGTTAAAGCATGCAAAAGTGATTTGACAAGGTTTCATGGATACAACGAGGTGCTCTATACGTCTTTGGACAGTGAAAATAATTGGGGGAATTAGACTTGAGGGAAGAAAAAGGAAGATTTTGAAGTAAGTTTGATGGAAGGATAGAGACGAGATAATGTAGATAGGGAGATAGTGCAGTGGACCTGGTTCTCGCCTTTTAACCAGAGGGCTTCGGTTCGAGTCCCAACCATGGCACTTATTGTGCGGCACTCAACCCAGGTGAGGTAAATGGGTACCTGTTAGGAATATCTATTCCTTGAACTGCCATGTGCGTTGGTGTACGCTGGGCTAAAGCCAGGGTAATAATAATGCAAAACGCCTTGAGTACTCCGCAGAATGGATACGTGCGTTATAGAAATTGCATCTATTATTATCATTATTATTATAAATATGACTAAATCAGGAGACAGTTTAAAAACGCATTTTTTTTTTTGCATTACTTTGTAAAACCCAGGTAAAATTTTGGTAAAGACGAAAATTTTTATTCCAAAATTTTGTCTTCAAATCTAAAAAAAAAATGAAATTTAGTGTATAACCCTAATATCGCACAAAAGATTGTGTGAAAATGAATGAGTTTTAGATAACCTAAAATGTGCAAAATATATCAGTCTCTGCATGAATGAATATTTTCTTTTTTTGATAAAGGGCAGCTTCTCCCGAACATAATTGAATGAATATCTCAGAAATGATTTTTTGTGTATACCCTTCTATCATTTTTTTTTTTGTCAAATCTCTGAAATAACTTTGCATATGCATGCCCGAAAACGAACAAAACATTGTTTTGTTTGTTTGTCAAGAAAGGGTGCTAAATATGATTTAACGGTCAAATTCTAATTTTCAAAAAGGACCAGTTCATAAAAATATATGCTATGGTCTAAAATGTGTATAAGATATATATATCATGATAGACATCCTGCAAAATTTACATTTCTTAATTTTTACCAAAACTATATATGGGCTTTAAAAACTATGAATAACTCTATTAATTTCTTAAGTTCGTTAATCACTGATACCTTTTCCATTAATATTTTGTTCTCATTTTTTTCCTATTTCATATCTATATCTTTGACCACACGTCTATTGAACCATTTTATTCATTTTCCCTTTTCAAGATAATTATGTCTTCATTGTCTTTTCCCGGAACCTAATCGCCTCTTTAAAGGTAACATAATATTTTTGCAAACTCTACAAAATTTCATTTTGATATGATCGATGAGTACGTTTTGAATGAAAAATGAAAATTTGATCATCAATTTGCATCTCGGAGAGTTTAAAAAATTGTTTTGGCTCCCAAAAA
>BQKZ01005132.1:0-23060 GCA_036244855.1 Temnopleurus reevesii | reverse complement strand
GGGGGGGGGGGGGTGTTTAATCTCGGTTACACACTTACATTCACATCCATGTATTAGCTGCAAGGGGGGGGGGGCGCTGCATTCCCTCCTGTATCCCCCACTCCCTCCCCCCTCCTATGCTATTTGTTAATCCTGGGGCCTCTAACACAAATGATACAATCAAACCTAACAGTAATACGTCTTTCGATGATAATCGTTAATCTATGACAAAATGTGGAGCATAGATAGGATTCATGTTCAAGTTATCGTATCCATTTTATGTTACAGGCCCATGGAGCCGACATTCTACTATCACCTACCTTTTCTTTGTGGGTTAATATTGTTCATTGCAGGGACCTCGGGCCGACCAGCTAAGTCCATCTGTCTCTTGCACGTCAGTTCCTTATACGCGTCCATCCCGTTCACGACCACCACAAGTTTGCGTCCATAGTAGAGAGAAAAGACAGGACCAAACTCCTTAGCCCATCCGTTCATCTGGTCCAGAAACGCATCATCTTTCTTGATGGAGAGAGAGTTCCCAAAGAAGGGCACGGTTGCTGGACCCGGAGGGAGATTGAACTGGGACCTCGACCTCCGTTGAAGGCAGTCTAAGACCATGAAGAAGGTGATCAGGAAGACCAAAATGGTCCCGATATTTTGGACTGTCAGTTCCAAGAGCCACATTTCGATCCCCTCTTTTTCAGGAACAGCTAGTTTGTGATCCACGGTTCACTGTGACACAAAAGTTAAGCCCGTCTTTTATCCGCAGCTCTCGTAAAATTGGAATCACTCAAACATATCTTTTCGATTCCCGCAATTGACAAAACAGCTCCGAAAGAAAACCATTGTTTTCCCATACGTTATGGTGCAGGCACACCTTTGTGTTTAAAGCCAACGTCTTTCCAGAGTTCATGACGCTCTTTTAATGCAGTGATACGGAGGATTGACGTTTAGCTTACTCTGATGTGTGCGTACACCGAACGCTAGACTAACGCCTGTCACGCTTCTTTGATCCATAGTTCAGCGTTCCCGGATCGTTACTAACGCTGGACAGACGTTGTCCATAAGCGCCAAGCTGTTTGTCAGCATGAAGCTTCGAAAGAGATATAGAGGTTTCACGTATTAAACACGGTCCTTTTCTGCTCTTGAACAGTTATATTTGCATACGAAGAATTATATCGATTGAATATCTATTACCATTATACTTTGTTGTCATTGTACATAAGTTCGATTCCAAATGCTGATAATTTGTTTCTGTACAAATATATTTTTTTAAATATATTTGTAAACCATTATACAAATTCAAGCACCGGGCTTCCTTTACCCCATTGAACAACAACAAACAACAACAACAACAACAACAACAACAACAACAACAACAATACCAACAAGATTGATCCAGTGAGTCTAAGCCGAAAAAGCAAACGAGTTATATGACGTCTGCTATGGGCCAGCGCACACACCTTGCTGTTGATAGTCCAGTTGAGGATTGTGTGTTCTGCTAGCACCCATCTCTGCATATTCTCTTACACTGAACACACAGGGACTGATCGCGCCTCCAGAGTGGTATACAGATCAGAGGGTAAGATGTAAGGACTCTGTGGTTGAGTGATTGCAGTCCCTGTGTGTTCAGTGTAAGAGAATATGCGGAGGTGGGTGCTTTCAGAACACACAGTCCTCAATTGGACTATGCTACTAACTGTATACGGTACTACAAAGGCATGCGCGCTGAGCAGAAAATCAGCAAAAATACTGCGCTTTCGCTTCAATGCAAACGCTATTTACATGAATTAAGGCGTTAGATCTAATGGGATGAATGACAATGTGCCCTGGAATACAACAATCTCCCAGGGGCCTTAAATTTGGTTTAACAAATAGCAACCTTTTCCAAATGCGTAAATGACGCCATCGACATGCCATAGTGTTAATGTCGTGGTGGCAAGCGAAAGCTAGCTACGAGCAGTCACTACGTGATTTTTTTCGGATCGCAAATCGCCACATATTTTTGTTTTGTAACACCTTAACATAAATTAATAAAAACGTATGATGTAGAATAAAAGTAAAAGAGGGATTAAAAGAAATAAATTGAAAAGAGGGGAAAAAATGATCATGCAGAAAGAAAATGATACTTAGGGGAACAAGAATGAGATAAATACCTAAAGGCTAAACAAGAAGTGGAGAAGGAAAAAGAGAAGAAAGAGAGAGAGAGAGAGAGAGAGAGGGAGAGAGAGAGATACATACATGTATACACGTCACGCGCATCTTATTTTGGCGCGCGTTAGAGATAATCTTTTTTAATAAGACTCATAATAAAGTCATCATTACTTGACAAAGGCCTACAGCCGAAATATCGTATTTTACATCGTCACATGGAGTTTTTTTTTTCATATTTTATTTACATACAGAGTGAGTAAAAAAATGTGTCTCCCAACTTTAAAGTTGTGTTGTTCGAAATATGAAATCCTTATCCAAGATAAGATACTTCCCATCAGACATTTTGGTATCATTTTTATTACGATGTTTGCATGCATGGCTGAACAAGAGACAATTGTTCTGAAGCTGTGAAATCACACATGCGCCAAGTTGCTGGGTGAATAGAAAGAATGTGGGGAACCTGGACAGACTAAGAGGCGCTCGACCATGCATATGCATGTACACAAAGGTACATACACACGCACAAACAAATACACACATACATGCAATGAACATACACATACAAACCCGCCAACCACACACAAATCCGCCCACACAAGTACAAACATAAACCACATACACAGAAATGAACAAGAACATAATTTGTTGTTTTGTCCCAAAAATCTTCGCCGAAATTATTTATTGTTTATAGATACTTGGGTTCTCGAGATGTTATGTATCTTCAGTGCAAGTTTGTGCGTGCGTGTGTGTGTGTGTGTGTGTGTGTATGTGTATGTGTGTGTGTTGTGTGTGTGTGTGTGTGTGTGTGTGTGTGGTTCTCGTGTATGTGACGGTGTATGTCTTTCGGTGAAAATGTTGCTGGTTTAAAAATGCGTAGTAAAATAGTTGATTAGCTCTTACTATTCTGTTTTTTTTCACTTGTGTATTCGTGTGTGTGTATATGTGTGTGGTTTGTTTTTCTGAATAGGTGTGTTTTGTAGGGTTTGATGCATGCGTGCGCGTGTGTGTATGTTTATGTGTGTGCATTTTTTTTTATTTGAAATGGGATTTTATAGTATCTGAACGACACATTTCAAAGTCTATTTCTTTAATTTTGGGGCATGCAATACTCCATCTCTGAATTATTGCCCCATTTCTGTTCACCCTTCAAAATTTGAGGGGGGGGGGGGGGGGTGATTACAAAAGCCACCCCCTTACTAAATCGAGGGGATACCCCGGGATCGACACCCATGCTCGTAAATCTCTATTTCTATCTATTTATTAAAAGGCAAAAAATATTATAATACATATAATATGCCATTATGTATTATGAAATTCGATGAATTGACAATTAAGGAAAGGCGTTAATTCTCGAAAGAATGCAATTTAACCCAATAAAACCGATAAAAAATAATGTCTATGTGTAACTGATACAACCTTTATACACACCTGAAATTTACACATAACCGACAACTAAATGGTTACAAAACACAACACAAAACAAAACTATTAACACATACATGATAGTATATGATCTACTAACAACTAGAACGAGTTATGCTTTGATGTTGGGTAAATAATAAAACGGCTTCTGAGAGGCTACGACTCGGAAAGAATTACAAATCCGAGTCTGGTCCGAACCCTCGCCTGATCCGAGCCATTGGACTAACTACGGAGCTTAAGCAAAGAAAACGTAAGGGTCGATCAGGACGTTATTTCACAAGCGCGGGAAAATCTAGCGGGTCGCTAAGGTTGAGAACGTTATTTCAGGACGGTCTTCGCCGGGAATAAGGTTCTCATCAAGACGCTAGTGTGATGACGTATTTTACGTCATCACTCCAAAGTTTGTGGCGCCCTACTCATACGTCCTCTTCTAACGTTGGCAATGCTTAATGTATTTACCAACACAACGTTACAAATTTAATGACGTTATGATGGCAACTCAAATAACTATACTATGGTATATTAATACCAAACAAATACGTATTTGTTCTTCTGAATTTAAACCAAGTTTAATTTGGAAGTATTAAAGCATTGACCTTTCGATATTTCTCAATATTTCTTCATTCTAATTACTCATTTCACCTATTAATAGTAACTTGACATTTCTTTCTGGAAAACTTTAGTAGTTAGAAGGATCAGTTAAATCATGCAAAACAGGTTTATTATAAGATATATCTGTTAATTTTTTTTAGGAAGTTCTATTTTTCATAATTTATCAAATGTTTAAGAGTGCATTCAACTATGACGTCATCATAGTTACCAATGGCTAATGTTAACACATTTGCACATATCAACGCTTCAACAAATGACAGACATCCAAGTTCAACATGAGTAAAGCACCTAATACACTTATATGTAAATATGAAGCTACCCTATATTTTTTGTATTTTTATAAATGACACAAAGAATTATTGAATCATCATACAATACATATTCTGAGAGTATTCTGAGGCGCTATAAAACAAAATACCAAGTGAACACCCCCCCCCCCCCCCCGGCCCTCCCCGAAGAGAGAGAGGAGATAACAAAAAAGAGTAATCAGATGAAATAACCTTTCTTCCATGCTATTTGAAGGAGAAAATTGATAGCATTATTTTCCCAAATATCCCTAATCACAGATCTCTATGCTTATCTGCTTAGAAAAGTATAAATCAACATTATAATCATTCTCATTTTCATGGAAGCGTCGTGGTGTAGTGGTTCTGATTTTCGCCTTTCAATCAGAGGGTTGCAGGTTCGAATCCCACTCATTGTGTTTATTTCCTTCAGTAAGACATTTATCCACAAAGCTGCACTATACCCAGGTGTGCTTGGGGACCGGTAGGAGACAGCAACACAATATATGATGTGGTGTGAGCGCCTATTTGGCTGCCTTGATGTTAGGTATAAATTGCCATCCGGTGACTGGGTAATATTATCGGAGGCGCTTTGACTAGTCAAAACTGACCGAAAGGGCACTATATAGATCCGCAATACTATTATTATTATTATTATTATTATTATTATGTTAGAAAGACATAGAAATATTCACTTTTTTCTACGACACATCATTGATAATTCATTATCCCACAACCATTAAGTTGTTGATCTATACTATATCCATTTTTACAATGGTTATAACTATGTCACAAATATAGACAACAAAGCACCCTATGTGGGAAATTGATTTCTCCCATGTAAACTGGGCATAGAGTCGCCCTCTACGTTTACTTCCTGATAAATAAAAGCGGGGCAAATTTGGTGCCTTCCCCTTTAAGAATGACTGGTAATCAGTTCTCGTGAAAACCACCCAGCATTATCTGCGTGATGTCAGTAAAAAATGGCAACTTCTGAAAATCTGTTTAAAAATCATATTTTTTGTCAATCCTAAATTACATTGAAGAGCGATACTTGGCGTTCCACACTGCTCGGTCTGAAAACGTGTAAACGGCGGATACGTCCAAGGATACCTAGTCCGACCATGGACATCTAGTCCGACCGCGTTGAAGCTACCACCTTGAAGGCTTTTGGTCTGCGATCCTGGTCGAACACACCTTCCAAATCGATCGTATCTTGACCGGGAGGGAGGGAGAACTTGAAATGCTGAACCAGGGATGCAAAAACGATGAATAGTACCCTCTTTGTGTAACCATCTCCTGGGCACATCCGTTTACCTTGAAAAGATAGGAAAGGGAGAGAGGTAGAGGGAGTGAGAGAGAGAAATTAGGCACTTTATTGCTTTGCTTGCGCACAGAATCCCGCAAACCAGCACCTATTGAATTGAGGGGACAGAACCTTCTTCGCGTACAATCTCTATAGCACATTTGTTTACCTTGAAAGGATAGAACAGAGAGAGGGAGAGAGAGAAAGAGAAGAAAGATTAGACACTTCATGCTTTGTTTGCGCACAGAATCCCGCAAAACAGCACTTCGAGGGGGGCAAACGTTCTTCGCGTACCATCCCCAAAGCACATTTGTTTAACCCGAGAGATTAAAAGAGCCAGATATTTATAATAATTCCACATACCTGCTTGACAAGCACGTGCTTATCTGTTGATCTTAAGAGACGACAATTATGGATAGTATCTTGAAGGATAGAGAGATGATAAAAAGAGAAAGGATAGGGAAAATAAGAGAGCAAGCATGTGTGTGTGTGTGTGTGTGTGTGTGTGTGTGTGTGTTTGTGTGGATCTGTGAGCGAGAATATTAATTATTATAGACCAACATCAATAACAAAATAATAATAGAGAAAATATGACTGAGGTACCATTTTGAACCATCGTGCAACCACTAATCATCCAAATGCTTTTGTCCAGAGCACAACATTTTAGAAACCGGCAATCCTTACAGTGGAGTAGGGTAAAAAGAGCCTGTGCCCTTTTCCCCCAAATCATCATTTTAAAGATGAACATTTCTTGACACAAAAGAAGCCACTTGTAACATTGCAAGCTTTTTATTCTTAAACAGTGTCATAAGGACAAGTTTTATTTGTGAAGGTCCTCTAACTGTTCAGTTTTAAACATCATTTGCTCACTTCCGATGAGAGGCAAGAAGTCTTTGGTAGAAGAAAATAAGTAAATTTTGGGCTGTTGACTAGAGTTTTATTATAAACACAGACATGATATTCCCCTGGAAAAGAGTCAAGATATTCTCGATATAAAGTTGTGACAGTAGATCCCTTGATCATGTTGACAATTCAGCAAAGGCCTCTATTATTACGACAATCTTAGCATACCACCAGAGAATGGTTACAAGTTCTGGAAAGAAGGAGGGTAGTTCCTTTTAAAAGCTCTTTGCTAGCAATTTCATCATACAGCAGAATTCTACTTACCAGCAGAAAAGTTCATGAAGTTCTTAGGATATTTGGTGACAGTCCCGTCTTCGTTCAAGAACCTCTCAGGGATGAATTTGTCAGGGTTTTCCCAAAGTTCTGGATCACGGTGAATCGACCTGGAAATGAAGGACATAACGACGATCTTAATCAATTACCTACCCGGTTTCAATCGTGAAAACCAGCTGCTATATAGAACTATTTTGTCTGGAATAAAGAAGTGATTCGTCAATTTGTTCGTAGAGCCATTCGCATGAGTCTACAAACCAGTGGACTGGTGACCACTTTTAATTATCAGCTCAGTGTCATAGGGATAATAGTTGCGTGCAGGAGAGGGTCACCAGTAATGGGCACTGATTTGTAGCCTAATTGCGCTGATTGTTTATTCATCCCAAAATATTTACTCCCCAATAGAGCCAGATGAAGTAAATGCTCGTGCAGACCATTATAACAAGAGTAAAAAATCATTTGTAGGAAACATACGACATTGCACAAAGTTGAAAATGTGTCTTTCTTCAGAAAATAGGTTTTTAAATCAATCCCTTTGCTGAGCACTTTCAGGAGCATCTGTGTCTTTAGGTATATCGTAACCACATAGCAGGGCATCCATTGCCTGCATACTCGTATTTGTTAACCACACATTAAGAATTATATACTTACCATGTTTTCATGATTATCTCTGTCCCTTTGGGTATATCGTAACCTCTAGCAAGGAACCCTTAGCCTAAAGTTAAGGCTTTTCTTACCATACATTCAGCATCATCTCCGTGCCTTTAGGTATGTCGTAACCACAAAGCATGGCATCCTTAGCCGTTGCACGGCCACTCGTGGCAGGTACGGTGCTTACACG
Source organism: Temnopleurus reevesii (assembly GCA_036244855.1). Classification (NCBI taxonomy): domain Eukaryota; kingdom Metazoa; phylum Echinodermata; class Echinoidea; order Temnopleuroida; family Temnopleuridae; genus Temnopleurus; species Temnopleurus reevesii. The sequence goes on along the minus strand of BQKZ01005132.1, from coordinate 15,286 downwards.
TAGAATCTCAATAATCGCTGCCTGAGTGTAGTTCAAGCCAGACTGATGGTCCAATGTGATCTCCGCGTCACCAACCTCCTATGAGAGAGAGAGAGAAGGGCCCACTAACAGGTGCAGTATGCACTTCCACAAGATACATGTTAGCAATACACTGATATGATCACAAGAGACCGAGAAACAGCCTTCAGTATGTTCCATGTGGTCGGTTCATGGTATGCACTCAACATAAGATTCATGTACGGGCATATAAGGCCCCAAGCACATAGAAACCCCGGTTGAACATGATTGCACAAGACTCTTTGATCAGTTACTAAATGCGAGTCGTGTTTAGTGGGATTTTGTTGGGGGCTCTATGTGACTTGGGCCTAAGGATATATCAATCGGCCATCATCACCAAAAATAATGAACCCCGACTCCTTGAGATAGGAAGAGTAGGACAGTGTGCAAATACGCACCTGTGTATGTTAGTCTGTTTATGCGTGTATTTATAGATTGGTGACACGAGGGGAAGAGAGAGAGAGAGAGAGAGAGAGGGGGGGGGGGGAGATAAGTTGATAATGTACCTCTATGATTTTGCCATATATTTTTATGTCAAGGTAAACCACGAGATATGTGAAGATGGAAGGTAAGGGATGAGTCCTGAGAAAGAGAGGAGAAAGGTAGAGAAAGATATGAGGGATTTGAACCCAATCATACCTTCATAATCTCATCGTGAAATTTTTTTGTAACTCCAGGTAAGCCACAAGGGATGCCATCGCCCAGGACAGTGTGGTTTTGATGGTAATTGATCGCAAGTTACACTTGATCGGAACGTGACAATCCAATTCATTGATTCATGCGCATCTTGTTAAACGTGCATATCATGTGTGAATGAATATGTGTGTTACAATGTGGAACTGATTTGCGGTTGATTTCCGATCAATTACAACTTTTGAACAACGTTCGATTGATAGAGAGGATCTGAGGAACAATACGAATATACTGTATCTTCATAATCTCGTCTTGTATTTTCTGATGTATCTTCTGGTTTAAGGTGGAAAGTCAGACAGAGATGGAAGGGAACAGAGGAATAAGTTAATTTGAATATACCTTGATGATCTCGTCATGTATCTTCTGTTGTATCTCAGGGTAAGCTACAAGGTATGCAACCGCCCAGGACATTGTGGTCTTCTTACAATCCGTGCTGGCATTGTAGATGTCCATCAGGGTGTGATCCAGGGTGTCCAGAGAGTAGCTTTCGGGGTCTTTGTGACGAGCAACAAGATACGCATCGAGGAAGTCTTTGACCTCTAGTTCTCCTGTCAAAATACAAAAAAAGGATGGGAGTAAGTTCGGTGTAAAAGAACATAGGTTTTTTTTTGTTTACAATTATCCTTCAATTCATCCGCAAATGATATTCTTCTCATTCACTATACTTAAAACCAGTGGAAATCAATTATGTGTGCATTTTATGCATGAACCAAACATTATCTTATATCTTGTACCAATTATGTCAGTGTTCATACAAGAGGTCTTTCTTTCATAACGAGATATAGGGCTTAGGTGTCCAGGAAGTCTTTAAACTCTGATTATCCTGTCATGATGAATAGAATGACAGACATACCAACGGGTGATTAACATCATACTTATCGTATCAAAACCAGACTTTATGCAGATCCACACTAATTCTTTTGTAAGTGCAAGAGAGAGAGAGAGATCGATCAAACAAGTTATACAGGTGTATGTCCTTCTATAGTGCGGAGACCGCGGGTGATTTTGATAAGCTTTCATTCGCTAATCCTGTCAAGATTTTTCATTTGTTTTTACCTTCTTTATATGTTGTATATCTATCTTGATAAATAAAATCAAAATACCTTCGGTTGATTCCATACGATTGATTCTCTTTTGGACTTCCTCATGAAAGAAAGCCTTGACATCATCCCACGCCTGCCTGTACCTCTTCCAATCTCCAAAGTTCTTCATCACCGGCCACAAGAACGGGAACAGATTTAGCAGGGTACCTGAATCGTTGACGCTGAGCTTGCGGGAGCTTTTGACGAGTTGGTTGACCTTCGATGAGCCATACTCGTCCCGAGGGCGAGAGAAGAGGACATCGCTGATGATGTTGGACATAGCGGTACCAAAGACGCTACTCGGATCCACGGGTGAACCTTGCGTTGCCTAATGATTGAGGAAATAATGATGGTATTAAGTTTAGTGAGCATACTGATGTAGCACAGAAACGATTGAAACATAATGGCCCACATTGACTGACTGAGCGGAACCATGGACCTAGGAGTTTTCTCCTAGGTCCATTGCGGAACGGACACAGAAATTGGTCAAAACATGGAAGGTCCATGGTCAAAATAAGCAACTTTCTTTTAAGCATACGGGATACAATCATTGTACGGTTTGTTAATTTTTGTATTTTTGTATTTTCTGCCTTTCTGAGACATGTTTTTTTTTACTTTCAATTATTTGAAATATATAAACTACACTAAACTAACTTCACAATAGCTCAACAATACGTATAAGACGTTGTATGCCCTCTTATTTTGCAAAGAAATGTAGAACAGGGTCCTATAACATAAAGATTTACAATCAATCGTACGATTTATATCAATCACAAGTCTACTAAAGCTTGCGATTGATCGCAAATTTGATTGATTTTCCTTTTTGTTACGGGTCCCAGGTGTCCCATCTGTCTACTGAAAGATGGGGAGGCTACCATCTTTTAAGTGCCTGTGTGTTTGATAATTAATACAGTTGCGGATCCCGCTTTTACCCCAGGGGATGTTTTAGATGGCAAGGTAGACATTGGCGAGGGAGCGGAGCGACCAAGCCCGAGTTTGCGAAGCAAGTTTTTATGCTCTTTTTGTCATTTTTTATTACTTGGCAGCCCAANGTCCACGGGTGAACCTTGCGTTGCCTAGTGATAATAAAATAATTATGATAGTATGTTTAGTGAGCATACTTACAGAAACGATTGAAATATATGGCCCACACTGACGGACTGAGCGGAACGGACGCAGAAATTGGTCAAAATTAGCCACCTTTTTAAGCATACAGGATACAATCATTGTACGGTTAGTTAAACTCTCCATTCACTTTGTACACAGAATTTCACATTTTCTTCTTTTTCTAGAAAAGTAGACGATCAATCAACAAATTTCATTCTAAAATGCATGCAGAATCAAAATGTCCATATCATACTTTAGGGTAAAATTACAATTTTGTCTACTTTTCTAGAAAAAGAAGAAAATGTGAAATTCTGTGTACAAAGTGAATGGAGAGTTCTCCATGTTGGCAGCCATTTTGTGCCTGTACGTAGCCAATTTGAGGAGCCCATGAGGAGTGTACATAAAAAACTTTGAAAAGTCATAACTTTTGAATGAATTGTCGGATTTTGCTCAAATCTTCACAGGTTGATCATTGTATTTTTCTTCATCAATTGAGCGTACATCAATGTCTGGGTGAAGTTCTCCTTTAATTTGTGTATTTTTTATTATTTTTTCTTCCCATGACAAAAATAAAAAATCTACGCTTAACTAGGTGCAGAATACAAAAGATGCTTTGTGCCCTCTTATTCTGCAAGGATCTGTAGAACACGGTCACATACATAAAGTTCGCAAATTTGATTTGTTTTCTTTTATGTTACGGGTCCAAGGTGTTCCATCTGTCTACTGAAAGATGGAGCAGGCTACCCTCTCTTATGTGCCTGTGTTTGATACACTTAGGACAATACCCCGAGCAAGTATGCTAATCACAATCAAGCAACGCAGAATTTCTAGGGGTGCTGCATGGGCTGCAGCACATTTCGAGTTGTTACTGCTTTGACGGATTCGCCGTCCGCGATAATGCTCTCAATATACGCTACGTTGTGCCTAACATTGGTAGACATAACTGTTGGTGCAAGAGTGACATTATACCTTGAAGTAGTCAATGATGTGTTTGGCTTCTCTCGAGATAGCAGGTCCGAGTGACGTCACACCAATCTCCAGAATGTAGGTTTGGGCGAACTTTCTCTGTATCTTCCACTCCTCATCAGGAGCCGTTTGTGTGATACCTGTGTATAAAGACGATAATTTGTACACTCTTTAAAAATGTGCGAATTATTCGAAGCTTCTTAAAAGTCCTCAAGAACTAGTCTATTAAGCATGTTAGAGGATAAAGACGAATAGGCGGGTTTACCTATATATTCAAATGTGTGTGCTTTTCTTGCAACTGAACGTAGTTATGTGGTATTCCTTAAACCGTTTGATAACAATAATACTACAATACTTGGAATTCAGTTTGCATACAATGCTTGTTGCTATGTCGGGCAAGAACAACATTTGTATTAAAGGTATGCATGAAATTTGCATCTAGTAGTAAACCCGCCTATTTAAGAGAAAACTTACATTCATGAATGAGGATGTAAAATTCTTAAGTATTTCACTTTTTTTTAAAAACTGATCTTCCACGCTAATGAAAATATGCATGCAAGTTAAAGGGTAAACATAATGCGGAACTATACGAATACCTTTAAAGGTACAGTATTGCAACTTTGGTCCTATTTTTTCAGAGCGCAATATTTTACAAAAAACGGGCCAATATTGCACCGTTTCTCTAGCCATGCTAACATGGCCTCTTTGGATATCAATTTTATTATTGAAAGGGCTACCCTGTATAAAGACCTTGAGCACTCTGCAGAGCGGATATATGCGCTATATAAATTGCTTCTATTATTATTATTATTATTATTATTATTATTATTATTATCATTATTATTATTAATTAATTAATAAAGAATTATACTGTACATAGGATTTATTTTCTGCGAGTATATTGTTTGAAAATTCGTGTACAAACAGGACAAGCAAACTCTCTGTGACCTCTCTTAATCGATGTTTTAGTACCATCTTCGTGACATGGCTCAAAAAGTCGAATAATTTTGTCAAAATAGCTTTTCTTCCCAATTTCTGTTCTGTTCTGTTAAAGTCTGTTCAATTCCTTTTACATTCCATGCGAATGGTAAAAAATCCTTTTCATCTTTTTTCCTTGTCAGCTCAATGACAGGGTGTAATGCAAAAAACATTTTTGTTCTTTTGTGAAAAAAATGATCTTTAAAACGCACTGCTCAATTCACTCTGGAAAAAAAAAACTAGAAATGTCCTTGAACCTTGATGGATTAGCATTATTGACATTTCTATAAATGACATTAACACAAAACGCTTTAAACGAATTAAATCCAAGGTTGTGCCTTGACAATTTTGTGTAAAATAAGTTTTTGTTGAGACGGATCGTGAAAACCTTTTCATAACTGAAATATCCTTTGTAATGATGACATTTAAAGGTATCTATTGTGAAGGAATGTTATATTTTGTTTGGAATTTCATTCCATCTCTTTGCTCCCGAATAACAAAATTATTGTTTGGATATTGTTAGATTTGGTGAAAATGAAAGCAAAGGAAAAGAGACATATTAAACAACACACTTTCAAATCGTCAAAATAACTCTCGCAGGTAAACGAAACAAGTATATTTTTTCAATGTGTACCCCGTGTTCTTCCTTTTTTCAGGATATTGAGAAAACATTATTTTTTACTATCACATGTGATGATTTGAATCCGGGTGTATACTTCGATCATCTCATATCTTCATCAATTATGGTCATAGCGTTAGTGCCATAGTTATTCGAAATTAAATTCTAATCCAATCAATGATGTTAACTTCGTTCAGCAAGAATTTCATCCTCATTGTCCTGCCCTTAACCCAGGTGTCAATGGACATATCAATACTAATAGATGCAATTTATATAGCGCACATATCCATTCTGCGGGGTGCTCAAGGCGCTTTTGCATTATTATTACCCTGGCTATAGCCTAGCGTACACCAACGCACGTGGCAGTTCAAGGAATTAATACCCCTACTAGTCACCCATTTACCTAATCTGGGTTGAGTGCAGCACAATAAGAATGAATTTCTTGCTGAACTAATTTAACACCATGTGTGGGATTCGGAGCTACGACCCTCTGGTTAAAAGGCGAGAGTCAGAACCACTAGACTACGGGGCTTCCACATATTTGAGAATGAACTGACAAAATGATATCATTATGTAACAGTATTATGTATTATATGGAATCTAAGCTTATTATAACATCCGCAATAGGATATCCTGGGAAATATGATAATGATGATAATAATCATAATATTATGATAATTATAATAATTTGATAGAGCGTAGGTATCTACGTTGCAGAATGTTCAAGGGGCTTTAGTCCGGTGTATATTTAAGCGCATAACGCATCGCAAAGAATAAATGTTCATATCGGACCTGTTCACCACACGTGGGTTCAGTGCAGCGCAGTGTGGTCATATCTGTATGGGAGCGTCGTGGTGTAGTGGTTCGGACTCTCGCCTCTTAACTAGAAGGTCGGTGGTTCGAATCTCTCCCAGGGCGTTAATCTCCTTCAGCAAGAAATTTACCCATAGTGTGCTGCACTCAACCCAGGTGAGGTAAATGGGTACCTGGCAGGAATATTTATTCTTTGAAATGCCAAGTGCGCCGTGAATGGCTGCCGGGCTAAAGCCAGGGTAATAATAATGTAAAGCGCCTTGAGCACTCCGCAGAGTGGATACGTGCGCTATATAAATTGCATCTATTATTATCTCCTAATAATAGTCGTAATAATAATGATAATAATAATGACAAAAATGATAATTGTAATAGACAAGATAACATTTTAAATAATGATGATGATAATAACAACACATAATAACAACAAGCGCTCTGTGCATTACTACCCGGCTATAGCGCGGCTACCATTTGATCCTCACTGTACTCCAGGAATTTCCTACCGTCATGGGTAGGTTTCGAACCAAGACCCGAGGGTACAGGCGAGTGTCAGAACCCCTAGGCCACGACTGTACACATTCATATCTGAACAGGCTACCCTGGGTAAAAAATAAATTCATGATTACCTTTTTTGTTTGGATTGATGTAGTTCGTCGCAGGACTATGAGGTTTATCAGCGAAGTCCATCTGTGTCTTACAGGTCAGTTCCTTATACGCGTCCATCCCGTTCACGACCACCACAAGTTTGCGTCCATAGTAGAGAGAGAAGACAGGACCAAACTCCTTAGACCATCCGTTCAACTGGTCCAGGAACGCATCATCTTTCTTGATGGACAGAGAGTTCCCGAAGAAGGGAATGATAGCTGGACCCTTGGGGAGGATGAAGTGGGACCTGGATCTCCTTCCAAGGTAGTCTAAGATCATGAGGAACGTGATCAGGAAGATCAGGATCGTCCCGACATTTTGGACTGTCAGTTCTAAGAGAGACATCTTTTTTTACCTGATTTTTAGGATCGGTATGTTTTTTGTACCGTAAATATTGGTTCTCCTAGCATCCGTCAGACATCAGTCCGGTCGGGAGATGGTGCTTTTCAATCACTCTGGGGAGACAGAGCTTTTTATCAAGGTCCCCCTCAGAAAATAATATCATGTAGCATGAAATTCCAATGTGTCTTTTAGATCTCCCAGGCAACTAAAAAGACCCAAAGTTTATATTGTTCAACTTCTATATCATTATCCCATGCATGACGATCTTCCAAAGGTAATCTATTTTTTCTCTTAAAAGCCACAAATGGATAGAAATAAAATGAAAACGATGCTTCTTTCAGATTAGATACACTTCAGAAACCCTGTTCGAAGCACAGAAGGGTAATATATTGTTCTTTTCTGTCATGACATAAGAAAGATCCGAACTTTCCAACAGCAAGGGAAAAATGCACTGAAAACGGTATTTTTAAACAAACCTTTGTAAAGGTAGTAAGGTCTGGCAATTTGATAACATCAGAGTCTGCAACAATAAACTTCAATGCATTAGTGTTTGGCTCCCACTTCTACACCGTGATCGCTATTTAAAGCCCAAGTAAAGTTATGGTAAAAGAGATCATATTTACCCCCAAATTTCGTCATCAAATCTAAACAAATTAAAATAAAGTTTCATGAACATACTGCACAAAAGATCGCGTGAAAAGTTATATCCCAAAATGTACAACATATTCTAGTGTCGTGTCCCCCGACACTAATTCAATATTTTCTGTTTTTATAATAACACCTTCTCGTGCGCCGAATTGGATGAAAATATCAGAATTTCATCTTTTTGTGTACCTATTTGTCATGCTTTTTCAAATCTGGGAAATAAAATTGCATATGCCCGATCAAAAAACCAAAATATTGCTATTTCCAAGAGAGGGCGCTAAATGTGATTTAACGGTTAAATTCAAACTTTCTAAAAGTCAGTTCATAAAAAAATGCTTTGGTCACTAAATGTGTGTGAGATAAATAAGTTATGATAAACATCCCATAGAATTTTAATTTCTTTTCGTTACCAAAACTGTATTTGGGCTTTAAACGAATAGTGTATCCCCAAATAATATTTTTAATAGGAGCAGAAAAAAAAATTAATGAGGAGAACAAAACAAAGTTTGATGAAAATCGGAAAAGTAATAAAAAAAGTTTTGAATTTTTAAAGATTTGAAAAAATGAGCAAATCAGTGAACATTTTCTGATTTGTTTCTTCCACTATCACTAACGTCGTCACCATCATCATCATCATCATCATCAACATCATCATTATTATTATCACAATTATCATCATCATCATCATCATCATCAACAACACCATCATCAACATTATAATCAACAACATCATGAGGAATTGAGGACGACATATTGCGCTTAGTCTCATCATTGTGCACTCTCTTTCTTCATTCCTTCTCTTACTTCCTTGACACCTCTCTCTCTCTCTCTCTCTCTCTCTCTCTCTCCCTCCTTCTCTCTCTCTCTCTCTCTCTCTCTCCCATCCCTCTTGCATAGATTCGATGATACATGTACCGATAGGTAAAGAGTCTAGATGATACACTTCAGAAGGTTTAATGATCTATAAGAAGACAACTCTTATGACAGTTAAATGACACTGACTAGTCGAAGCCTGACCAACTCTATTCATGCTCAGTGTATTAACGCCGCTTTAATTTTCAGACAAAAAGGCCGATTCACACCTTTGCGTTTTAGCCTGCGTCGGCCCAGCGTTTTTGGAAATTGAAAAGGCTCCCTTGACGCACAAAGACGCAGGTTATACGGTGGATTGACGCTTGGCGTACGCTCGTTGGGCGCAAGCCTAACGTCAATCCACCGTCTGGTCTGCGTATGCTGTGCGTCCAGGGAGCATTTTTAATTTCCAAAAAACGCTGGACCGACGCAGGCTAAAAGGTGCGAGTCGGTCTTTACGTAGTACGTTATTACATAATCATTAGGTAATTCATAATGACGCAATGACATAGTAATTGCATGCAACAACACTTATCAAAACGTGTTGGTAAATTCTAATCTTCCGTTACGGAAATGACTGTTGCATTTCGAATAAGTGCAGCCCCCCCCCCCCCCCCAAAAAAAATCCCCCCTCCCTCCCCCAAATTGTCATAAAAAAATTGAATATATCATGCGCATAGAAGTTATAGTTGAGAGTATGCGCCCCTCAGAAAAAAAATCGCTATGCCAGTCACCTCACAATCAGTAATTTCAACTAGAACTTTTCAGTACATGGTACATTTGATTAATATTTTCCTTTTAGATGTCGGACTTCGTCATTTTTCGTTTAAAGAAAATTTCTTTCTCTCTTCTTTTCCAGCATTCTTTCTTTCTTTCTGTAAGCTCACAATACTCTCCATTGTCGTCAAAACGTTGGGAAACAGAGCAACAAAATTCGGATATGATAATGGCTGATATTATGGAGACTTTAAATATGTTGCACTTTATTTCTAAATAATTATAATCCTAAAATAAGAGATTTATCCACTTCGTATTGAATGCTCGACCATTACAGGTGATGTGAAAGCGGACCTAGCAGAATTTTAGTCCCTGGAATAGAGTTTACTGGAACACACTGCTAACACCAGGCCGATTATGAAAAATTGTAGTTCACGATTCCTTCTTATTAAATTCGTTCTAGGCCATAAGAATTCACACAGTTAAAAACAAAGGTGCTATTTGTTATCTTTTTCGTAAAGACGTAATATGGCACGTTTTCCTCAGAATTGAATATGTCGCAATACATTCATACATCATGTACATGCGCCATGAAGAATCGCTTCATTCCAACCCGAACCCTGTACCGACTGAGCTAGACGCTGCTTTCGACCGATGAATGAATTCATAGACTTCGTAAACGTGACGAGAGGCAACCGTTTCCGTTTGAGGCTAATGATCTCAGTCGGTAGAGCATTTGGCTGGCATTATAGCGATTCCTCACTCCTTATGGCGCGGATGTAACATATTTTATGAAACGTTGCATTTTTATGTGATTCTGACTCTCGCTTTTCAGCCCGAGGGTCGTAGGTTCGAATCTCACCCATGGCGTCATTTTCCTTCAGCAAAAAATTTATCCACATTGCGCTGCGATCAACCCAGGTGAGGTGAATGGGTACCGCCAGGAATTTATTCCGTTAAATGCAGAAGCGCCTATGGATAGGTAACTAGAGAGATGGCATATTTATATTATTATTATTATTATTATTATTATTATTATTATTATTATTATTATTATTATTATTATCATCATCATCATTACCTTCAGCAAAATATTGCGCCCTACACTGTGTTGCAAAGTTGCACTTTATTTCTTATTGTTGGAGCTATGAGAGAACGAATCTGTTGGATTGATTTCCATGTTCGTCCCACGCACTTTGGAATGTTACCAACTGGGAATAATGCTTTTTGTCGATTTTATACAAATTATTCTTTTGTAAGATATTTTTATGCGCTTTCATTCCTCAAAGTCATTCAAGTTGCTTATTGTCATGACCAAGGTAGGGCACATTTTGTCTGAAAAATGATGGATTTTTGAAGCGCACAGTCAGACAATAATGACGCTCATGGCGCTGTAAATTGAGCAATAATAATAATGATAATGATGATGATCCACAACATTTGTATATTGTTACATATCTGTTTAAAAACATTCAACGACTCAGATCAAGTCATGTTTGTTGTTTGGCACTTTGTAACTCGAGAACAGCCACATTCTTATTCGGATTAATGGCTTAAAATATCTCTTTGTGGTCTTAAACAAAGACATTTGGACAATTCGTATTATTTTATGTGCCTGCTATGTGCAACCATGTTGTGACTGGCATTCTTGATCGCGGCGCCGTCATACATTTGCGTATAGTGCATGTCTGACGTTATATATACCGAGCCAATCTAAATTGATTTGACATTTTTAATCCTGTAGATTCGTTTTGGATTGGTCCCATATAACATTTAAAGTCATGAATTTAGAGAGTATAATCATTAAGATTTTAATCGTTAAGGCTAGGGGTTTGAGACTTTCCAAAGCATTTTCGTTTTGTGAAACAGGTCTTTAAAGCGCGTATGAAGCTTAGGTTATTTATAATGCTATATGACGTAGATAGTTTGATTTAATTTTTGGAATTTTGAGAGATATAATAGCTACAAAAGCAAATCATGTGACTGAACCTTTTGGTATAGACAGCCACGCAGCTGACGTTCAAGTTTTGGGGATAAGGCACGTATCCTAGCTTCTCCCTCCCCGGGGGACCAGCGGGGTGCGAGACAGTCGCGTGCCTCATCACTGGTGAAGCAGTGAAGAGGCGGAGATAACATTATACATTCGCCCATTATGAATTATGATGGGCAAATCGGAAGGGAATGTAAAATAACTGACTCGTCCTTGAAAGTTACAATGAGAGGGGCAAAAGCACAACACATTCACGGAGAGATAGCGAGAGGGGGCGAGTACGACCGGTAGATGGCGTCATCATATCTTCGTATATACAGAACGCCAGAATGTTGGGTCTAATTTTTTCATCGCCCTTGAATTCTCGGGGTTGCGCCCTCTTTCGAACTGGCAGCAATGGAAAGTAAAGAGATCAATCGGGAGGAATCTGAACAAGTCAGTGGAAACTAGTCAGCAAAACAACTACGGTATTTTGCCATAAGTATCACTTTTGCTTTGGGAATATTTGCTCCTTTTCAATGTTATAATCCTTTTTAATACAGGTAGCATATAAAGGCTGGCTCACACCTTTGCTGTTTTAGCCTGCGTTGGCATGGTCGGCCCAGCCTATTTGGAAATTAAACGCCCCCTGGACGGACAGCATACGCGGATCAGACGGTGGACTGACGTTCGGTTTGCGTTCAAGAAGCGTAACGCCGAGCGTCAGTCTACCGTATGACCTGCGTCTTTGTAGGCCCGATGACCGTTTTTAATTTCCAAATGAGCTGGGTCGACGCAGACTAGAAACGCAAAGGTGTGAGTCTACCTTTATGTACAAAATGTCCCCGAGAAAATCCTGGAAAAAATCTTTGGTTTAAAGTATTTCTTGACTCGAAGGATATTTTTGAAAACACGATTGCCATTTTAAGAAGAGTAATCAACTAAATCCTCTTAATCTGTTAATAAAACTGTCATGGATATCCATCAATACCCCTCACCCGGTCTTTGACCAAATCTAAACTTTGGAAACTGATAAAACTAAGAAATTAATCTTGCATGCTGTCAATTGGATTTGATTACCATTGTATGTATTCCCATTGTAAAACGTGTGATAGACAAACAGAGTGGAATTTTATTATCTTTTTTCTGATGAGTGGTGACTTGTTATTATTATTTTTTTTTTTTGGGGGGGGGGTGGTGCCTTTCGATGGCATGTATACAATCTTCTTTGGTTCGTCGTGCTAAGCCACCTTTGTGACGAGGTTTTTAATACAATGAAGTATGTCGAATACATTGGAATAATCGTTTAACTTCGAGGGTTTTTTTTTTTTCATTTTTCGTTCAATTCGATTCCTCGCGGGTTCTGAAGCTTTTGAAAAACAGACAACGTAATATGTGGCCTTTTATCACTATCATAGTGATGGGGGTCTCTCATGCATGCAAAGGCTCAGACATACCTTTGCTTTTCAGAACTTCTTTTCCCCTGACGAAGGAGGCAGGGGCCCCCGAAAATTTGGGAAATATTGCGTTTCATAATAAATGTGCTAACCAATGTACATCATCGATCAATTTATTGAGCTATCCATTTGCTAATAGGTGAACTAGTATAATATGCTTTTATAGTCGATATATATATACTAAACTTCAATTGAATTGATGTTCGAAACTGTTTTGGATTACCTTGGCCCCGTAACACAAATCTTTCCAATCGATCGTATGATTGATATCAATCGTAAGTCTATGGGAAATCATTTACTAAAGTTTGCGATTGTTCGCAAAATTGATTGTATCTCATTTATGTTATGGGCCTTTGGCGTAGTCTAAACATATTAAGATCGTGGATGGGGAGGTGCAAGACAAACATGCTGAAGTTTGGGTACACTGAAAGCTCTGCAAAATATCAGTGTTGGCAGGGCAGCCAGATTTTGGGAAATAGTTCTATTATAAAACGAAATGATGATTGTGCAAAGAGATACGCAGGGTAGACGCTTGATTAATGTTGAATGATTTCGGCTTTGCTCTGTGTACGCACATGCAAGCGTTAGACAAACTACCCCCTTCTTATTTGAACTATCAATATAGTCGATTAAAAGAAGGGTCTACCCAAAAATAATATTTTTTAACAGAAGCAGAAAAAAATGGTGAGTAAAACAAAACAAGTTTGAAGAAAATCGGACAAGTAACATTTTATGTCATTAATATGAATGTAATAAATGGTTAGTTGTGCACCTATGACGTCATCAGTTGCCAATTTGTCTAACTATATAAACATTCATAACTGTCTTATCAGTTGTCCAATTTTTCTCAAACTTTTTTTGTTCTGTTCATCTAATTTTTCTGCTCCTGTAGAAGAAATATTATTTTGGGGTAGACTCTCCCTTTAACGCTACCTTGGCTACGCACACACACAAAAAGACCCCACCCAACCAACCCAACCAAACAAAACAAAATGAACGTGCCGATTTCCGATACAAAAGAACTGTGATTGCTTGTATGCAAAACAAGTAAGCAACTTGAGAACGTGGGCGCTGGTCCATATCTAACAACACCATATATGCCATTTCGTATTATACCAAAGAGCTTTATACCGTATATTAACATCAAAGCTCTATGGATTATACCCGCTGGTACAACTTTGTTGTTCTTCTTGTTCAGCGGCGGATCCAGCTTTTTCCCAGGAAGGGGGTTTTGGATGAAGGTAGATATCTGCGAGGGAGCGGAGCGACAATGCCCGATCTCGCGAAGCGAGCGAGGAGGGAGGGTGTTTGAGGGGGTGTCCCCCTCCCACATAAACATGTTTATTCTGTAATTACTGTCTGGTACAATGTATATTCTATTTACATAGTACTATATTTTGTTATTTTGAGTTAATGAAATGAAAAATATTAAATAAATTAAGTCAAATCCATAACAAAGTATAATTGAAGCATATATAATGATAGTCCTTTATGATGTAAATAGAGAGTTTTCCAAAAGCAGAAAATGGACCATGTTCCGTAAAACCACGTGTGCTCTTTCGAAGATACACGCTGACAAACAGCTTTGCGTTTATAGAAAACAGCTGTCCAGCGTTCGTAACGATCCGGGAACGCTGAAATATAGATCAAAGAAGCTTGACAGGCGTTCGTCTAGCGCTCGGTGTACGCACACATCAGAGTAAGCTAAACGTCCATCCTCCGTATTTCTGCATTAACAGAGCGTTATGAACTCTGGACAGACGTTGGAGTTAAACACAAAGGTGCGACTGCACCACAACGTATGGGGGAAACAATGGTTTTCTTTCGGAGCTGTTTTGTCATTCTGGGAATCGAACAGATATGTTTGAGTGATTTCACTGCTATTTGACGAGTACGGGTGATATTAGACTGTCCAACGTGCGAATCAAGGATCACAATACAACACACCGTTCCTGAAAAAGGAGACTAAAAATGTGGCTCTTGGAACTGACAGTCCAAAATGTCGGGACCATTTTGGTCTTCCTGATCACCTTCCTCATGGTCTTAGACTACCTTGGAAGGAGATCCAAGTCCCAATTCAACCTTCCTAAGGGTCCAGCTATCATTCCATTCTTTGGGAACTCTCTGTCCATCAAGAAAGATGATGCGTTCCTGGACCAGTTGAACGGATGGGCTAAGGAGTTTGGTCCTGTATTCTCTCTCTACTATGGACGCAAACTTGTGGTGGTCGTGAACGGGATGGACGCGTATAAGGAACTAACCTGCAAGACACAGATGGACTTCGCTGATCGGCCCGAAGTGCCTGCAATGAACAGTATTAACCCGCAGAGAAAAGGTACGTGAT
>BQKZ01005131.1:5624-21915 GCA_036244855.1 Temnopleurus reevesii | reverse complement strand
TACAAACACTTTCAAAAATCTCAAAATAACAACACGCCAATATGTCAAACTGGTCCGAAATCGTGAAAATATCTTTACTCTGAAATATTGGCTTATCCAGTACTGGTAATATGAATCCACTTTAGCTTTTTCTTCTTCTTTTTTGACAAACACTTCGTTAAAAGTTTTGAACATTGGTTACACTTATGAACTCCTGAAATACATACATGTATTTGCAACCGATGTCCCTTCTTCATATTTCAACTCTACTATTGAGATCCTTTATAGTACTTGAAAAAAAAAAATAGATTCACCATTTTTGTCCCAATGCATTTTCGATCTATTTGCAGATCCTTTACACCGACAAGCCTCTTGTTGTAAGCGCACCTACTGGCTCAGGGAAGACAGTCCTATTTGAGCTTGCGATCCTGAGACTATTGATATCACAAGGAGGTCATGATAACAAGACTAAAGTGGTGTACAGTAAGTGTTCAAACTATGCTGTCTTTTTGTATACTATGCTAGTCTGAATTGGCCTACCTATCATTAATAGAGGACTTTCGTAATGTATTCAAATTTTATGCACGCTTCTTTGTCAATCGAACAATGATAAACTATTTGTCCACCTGATCCAAATTAATCCTATTTAAATGGAAGGAATGTGAAAAGCCAGCTGTATTTGTTGCTAGGTTGGTCAAGCTACAATGTTTTTCCAACCTAGCAACGTGTATGTATGCAAGTAGCATTCTGACTATTGAATTCCTATTATCTTCCGGCAGCTGATTACATACTTCGTCTTGGGGCAAACGTAAATAAATTTGAATACATTACGCAAGTGGTCTATTACTATGAAATACAGGATAATGGAATCACACTGTGAGGTCACTCTGGACCATATCTTTTCAATGTTCGGAGCTTTAACAGCAAAAAATTCAGAAATCATATCCACACCACTAATATAATTTTAATTACTAGAATGATTCCATGCATGAAGACCTATACAGCTGAGTGCAGAAAGAGCTAAACAACAATTTCAAATAAATTGCTATGCATTTAGAGATTGCTATTCAAAGAAATATCAAATCAAGATGTGTGACCTATGTTTTTACACTCAGATTAATAAAAAATCAACAAAGAATGCAGAAAAGAAGGAAATTATACTGGTATTATCACAAATTTTATGAAAATTGAATACTTTGCAAAGTGTGCATATGTAGGTTATACTTGTAATTTTACCTTCTTTAAAGCACTAAACGTTGATTTTGAAGCCTTATAATTTGACAGCTTAGTTTATGTCCACAATCAATAATAATAATAATAATAATATTCAGTTCTTTTATAGCGCATAACACATAGCCATAGCATGTCCCTATATGCGCTTACAGAGCAGAAAAAGAAATAACAGAATAGAGAGTGGAGAATATAGATCTGCTTTAAAAAGCAAGAAAACAACGTACATCTGATATTGTGCACTAGATTCATGTACATGCAAATTATTTGTTAAATCAAACATTTATTTAGCATTTAGAATCTGGCAGTTGTGATTTTACAAAAACAATATTGAATATTATTATCTATATGAGAGTTTTAAGCCGTACAATATTAAGCCATATTGTACGGCTTCAATTTTACGCTTGCGCAAAGCAGTGACCAGCCTTCTGGTATATGTAAAGATAATAATAATTATATTGGATGGCTTCATTTCATGGACTACCAGGGAATATTGCACTCGTTAGGGCCAATATTGCACTCATCTTCGATTCGTGCAATATTGCCCTAACTCGTGCAATATTCCCTGGTATTCCATTTATTGCCATCCAATATTATATAAATGTCTTATAAGTTTCCATTATTTTATCTTGCTCTCAAGTCTTTTTGTATGTTCCTGTAGTTGCGCCTATTCTTTTTGTCTCTCTACTCTTTATCAAATTTATACATGCAGCTTTACAAAATGATCTTTCTATTTCGTTCATCTCATTCACTCCAGTGGCCCCAATCAAAGTATTGTGTAGCCAGCGTTGTGATGAATGGAAGGAGAAGTTTGAGCCATTGGGTCTGAAGTGTCAAGAGCTAACTGGAGACACAGATATCGAAGATTTCTACCAGCTGCAGGCTGTCAATATCATCTTCACTACTCCTGTGAGTATATTCATTACCAGATTTTGCTAATGTTCTTGAATATGCACGAGATGTATTTTCAAATGAAGTCAAGGCTTCCATTTCCCAGTGAATGGCTGAGAGTATGACTATTATTGTAATGTGTGCTCTCACTTTTGCTCAGCTGTTGCGTTATTCACATTTTAAGTTTGACCTCGTGCATATTCCAGAACAGTTGGCATCTCTGCATTACTTTATATATTTAATGTTCAGGTATCTTTACTTAATCATAAGAAAATTGGTGGAATATGTTGGCTCGGGAGAGATGATAATGGGAATGAAAAAAAATCAAACATTAAGAGGCATAGAATGTCATCGCAAGCGTTGTGAGGAATGGAAGGAGAAGTTTGAGTCGCTGGGTCTGAAATGCCAAGAGCCTATTACTGGAGACACAGATATTGAAGATTTCTACCAACTGCAGGCTGTCAATATCATCTTTACTACTCCTGTGAGTATAGCATGTCCATACTATATAGATGTCAACCATTCTGGAATGATCACGAGGTGTATTTTCATATTAAATTCTTCCATTAACTAGTTATTAGGTGAGAGTATGGTTACTGTTCAAGTGTTGTCATTATGCTCTCACTTTTGCTCATCTGTTTCATTAGTCACATTTTAATTTTGACCTCATGCATATTCCAGAACAGTTGGCATCTCTGCATTACTTTCACCAATTTGTCTTCAATATTTAATGTTCAGATATCTTTATTTAATCAGAAGAAAATTGGTGGAATATGTTGGCTCGGGAGAGATGATAATGGGAATGAAAAAAAAATCAAACATTAAGGGGGTGCTGCTCAAAATCAACTGCAAATCAACTGCAACTTTGCAAATTACAACGCACAATTTCTTTCGCGCACGGTATGCGCATTTAACAAGACGCTTATGAAACAATGATTTTGATTGGTGCGTTCCGATCAACTGCAACTTGCGATCGATTGCAACTTTTGAACAACACCCCTAAGAGGCATAGAATGTCATCGCAAGCGTTTTGAGGAATGGAAGGAGAAGTTTGAGCCGTTGGGTCTGAAATGCCAAGAGCTTATTACTGGAGACACAGATATCGAAGATTTATACCAACTGCAGGCTGTCAATATCATCTTTACGACTCTTGTGAGTATACCATGTCCATGCTATCACAAGGTGTATTTTCATCTTAAATTCTTCCATTAACTAGTTATTAAGTGAGAATATGGTTATTGTTGTCATTATGCTCTCACTTTTGCTCATCTGTTTTGTTATTCACATTTTAATTTTGACCTCATGCATATTCTAGACTGGTTGGCATCTATGCATAATGGTCACCAATTTGTTTCTTTCAGTATTTAATGTTCATCTCTTTTTTACTGTGTGGGTATAGGTTTGCAGAATTATGAAGTAAATTTGTGAAAGGCTGTGAAAAATAAAAACGACAGAACTTACTGACCATGATAGAACTTAGTGATTCATACAAAGTTTTATCATGAAAAATATTTGCACAGTAACATAATTGTTAAATGGGTTTATATAATGTGGTCTTTTGACTTATTTAGTACATTATTATTTGATTTTCAGGAAAAATGGGACAGCATGACAAGAAAATGGAGAGACAACCATTCTTTAGTTCAGCTGGTCAAACTCTTCCTTATTGATGAGGTAAGCAGAATTTTGGTATTTACACCGGGTTGGGTCAAATTCTTCATGCGATGTAAATTTAGAAGGTATCAACTTTGTCATTTCACCATGAAGATCAATTCTGTTTAGTTCGTTTAGAAATAAACAAAATAACACATTACAGAAACACAAAGAAAATGGCAATGTCTTGTTTATGTCATGAATGGATTTGCTATTTAAGAAAATGTTTTCAGTGCTGGTAATTTCATGCCGCATTTTAGCATTGTGGAGCAATGGGATATCTATTGTTTCGAGCATTTGTGTTGTTGTAGCAGAGATTTGTGACTTTGCACTGTCTACAAGAAAAAAAATTATATATATGATTCTGTTTGTGATGTAATCTTTGTCATTTTGTGCACTTGCCGAATGATGTGACCAATAATATATTATTTCAAAACAAAAAAAATGAAGATCAATTCAGATCTTGTTAAGCTATGATCCATGGAAGAGAATTTTTCCTCTTTTCTCAATAAAATTTATTCGAATTGGAAATATTTTTTTGGAATTAAAGGTACATGCATACCAAAATTGACCTCCGTTACTAGGACATCATATTGCTTTTGCGTTTACAAGAAATTGGCAGGTGTCAAATTGCAATATGCAATGGTCTTTGAGGAATCCTTCTGGTTGAGATGCTGTTTTTTTGTAATGTCATTATTGGATTCTATTTGCCAGGTTTGAAAAAGGCATGGATGTGGGGTTAAACCGATAGACCAGTTTTGGGAGGATTGCGCTTCAGATATTTAACTACTTTGTGAGCTTTAGTAAAAGTATTACCATAATTCAGTTTTTCAATGGCAAATTAGAGCATGTTCATAGTTTGTTTGATTACAATCGATCAAGAAATGGCTTAATTATCGCAAAATAAAAAATGATGCTGCGGTCTCCCTCCCTAGCACAACCTGCTTCACGTACAAAATGAATGCGAACTCACACACCACAGACAATACCACCGATCGCTCCGCCCATTCCAGGCCGATGCTCCCCCGTGCGAAAGCACTTAGCACACCGTAGGAATCATGGCTGATTGACATGTTCGACGTAAAATACTCTAGAATGCGTACAATTTTCTCTCCTTATTTCGTACACAGTTATATTTATGTGTGTAAAGCAACTTGTGAATACATCAGCTCGTTTCACATCACTTTCTGCATCCCGACCATTACGAATCTATACCGTTAAGGAATGTCACAGAAATTGACCCAACCCCGTGGAAATATCCATTTTAGGAAATAGAACTGTTGGACATTTCCTTCATATATTTGAATGATATCTCCCATCGCATATCTCTATGAATCAGAAAATGTCCACTCATTTTGCACTCCGTAGGAATAATGGCTGATTGGCATTTTCAAACTAAAATTTGCCAGAATACAAACAAAAGTCTCCTAATTTCGTACATTGTTACATTATATGCATGTGAAGCAATTTGTGAATGCATTAACCTGTTTAACATCAATTTCTGGATCCTGACCATCACTAATCTATACCTTTAAGTGCCAGAGTGACCGTAGAATCAGGCTACCCTTCCAGATCATAATATCAACTCGTCTAAGATGCAGGAAAAGAATTACAGACCTTAGATACTAATAAAGAAATAAACTAATTTTTCAAGGTTCACTCTTTGAATGAAGAGACAAGAGGAGCTACTGTAGAAGCGGTCATTAATTGAAGGAAAACTGTTCAAGCTGCCCTGCCAGATCATACCATCTACTCCTCTAAAATGCAGGAACATAATTGCAGACCTTTTTAAAATTCCCCCTTATTTTAAGGTTTATTCTTTGAATGAAAAGACAAGCTTTAATAGAGGAGCAACTGACATTGTTCAGGCTGCCCTTCCAGATTATATCCTGAACTTCTCTAAAGGGGTGTTGCTAGAAACAGGATCGATGCTCATCAATGGCAATTTGCAAATTGATTGACATGTGCCAATTAAAAATATTTATATTCGTGCACATCTTGGGAACAGCGCAGACCGTGCGAAAATGAAATATTGTGCATAAATGTGCAACTGATTTGCATTTGATTTTCAATTTATCAAAACTTTCTAGCAACATCCCCTTGCAGACCTCCAATAATTATTTAAAAGAATTCAAGATTTTAACGAACAGACAAAGGAGAAACTGTAAAAGTAGTCATTAGTCAAATGAAAACTGTTTAGGCTGCTTTTCCAAATCATAACACTATCTCCTAAAGATGCAGGAACAGAATTACAGACCTTAGATAATAATAACAAAATTACACCTTTTGCAAGGTTCATTCTTTGAATGAAGATACAAGAGGAGCTACCGTAGAAGCGATCATCAGTCATATGAAAATCATCCAAACTACCCCTCTATGGGGTATTGCTAGAAAGTTGAAATTGGTCACAAATCCACTACTAATCAATCAGAACTTTGCAAATTCAAATATGCATTTACATTTACATTTGTGCACAGACTGCCCTTCTAACAAGATGCACATGAAACTGTGATTTTGATTGGCTCGCACTGATCTAATGCAACTTGCAATTTATCTCAACTTTCTAGCAACACCATCTATTAAAGAAGGCAGGATCAGAAATGCAGACTTTAGATAATAATCACAAAATTACATTTTTTTTCAAGGTTCACTCTTTGAATGAAGAGACAAGAGGAGCGACTGTAGAAGCTGTCATCAGTCGTATGAAAACTGTTCAAGCTGCCCTTCCTGATCATACCACTAACTCGTCAAAGATGCAGGAACAGAATAGCGGACCAGGGCTGCGCTTCCTTGCAGTCTCAGCTACCATACCAAACATCAAAGATGTGAGTTTGATTTAACTTTCATTTTTATTCAATCATTTGTTTCTTGGAATCTATTCATTTATTCATCTATTCATTTCAATGATGGGGATACTACTACTACTACTACTACTGCTACTACTACTACATGTACTTCTAGTGTACTACTAATAGGACATACAATTTATCTAGCATGCGTATCCTCTCTGCTGAGTACTCAACACACTTTTGATTAGTATTATCCTGGCTTCAGGAAATGAATATTCCTACCAGGTACCCACTTCACCTGGGTTGAGTACAGCACAGTGCAAATAAATTTCTTGCCAAGGAAATTAACACCATAGGCGCATGGGTTTGGAACTGCTGCCTTCTGGTTGAAAGGCAAAAGTCATAACCACGATAGCACAATGCTCCCACACATTAATTTTAGTCATTCATTTATTTATTTATTCATCTACCTATGTTCATTACTTTTAAATTCAAGACGAAGAATACACACAACAGTGCACAAGAACATAAATGATATTTCAAGTACAGCAAAGTGTACATTAATTACTTGCTGAATGAAATTAATACCATTGGTGTTGTCATTTAAAGTATCTTTATAGTATCAATGCTTTTCTCACTTGTCAATTTAAATAATGGTTTATACTTTTATATTTTGTATTGTATTCATCTATTTTTGTTGAATAATTAATTAATTCTTTAGTTACCTTAAACTTTGTGTAGGGACTACCCACCTCCTGTAGTCATAGGGTTAAATGCTGTAACATTACGTTGGCAATTAAATATGAATTGAATATGAATATATTTTTCCTTCTTTGTACAGATTGCAGAGTGGCTTGGGTTTGGCGACCAGTGTGCTGTATATCACAAGTGAGTATAAATTGAGAATCACTTCAAAAATGAATATGATCAACTACATGTAATTCTGCTTAAGGCCCCAGTCACATAGAAGCCTGGAAGCAACACCATTCAACTCAACTCTTTGTTGACTTTACTGTTAGCTGCCTCAGAACAATGTGTGTTGAATCGTGGTCAGTCAGGGCTTCTATGTGACTGGAGCATTACTTCAGAGAAATTTGACTGACGAGATAAATAACAGATGTTGCATTAATTTCTCCAAAGCATTGCTTTGACCTGGGCAAAAATTGACTTACATAATAATAATAATAATAATGATAGAGATAATAATGGTTATTGTATAGCCCCTAATCCACTCTGTGGAGTGCTCAAGGCACATTAAGAGAATAGTATAGAATATACAATACAAGGGCTACCCTTGTTCAGAGAACTTCTCAGACTTCAGACTAATTTTTTTCATATCACTGAGCACCTAAACATGACATTAATAATCATTTGCTAGAGAGTTGCTGGATGCCTGAATTGAAATGATGTATTTATTTATAAAGAAGTATGGCAACGTTATGAAAATGAGATATTTTTAAAACAAATTTTCTCCACGCAGGTTTGATGACAGCCACAGACCGGTAAAGCTACGCAAGGTCGTTTTAGGCTACCCTTGTTCCGAGAACTTCTCAGAATTCAAATTCGATCTGTCCCTCAACTACAAGCTGAGTAGTGTAATCCAGACTTACTCAGAAAACAAGCCCTGTCTTGTGGTGAGAAAATATTCCAATATTAACATACTAAGATATCACCCATTATTCAATTTGTTTACTACTTGGATAAATTATCTGATTTATTTATATATTGTTGAAAACGGCACGAGCTGAAGGGTTTTTTCTTTCTTTTTAATGTTTTGCTTTTCACTAAAATGGGGATCACTATAAAGGCCTGGGCACACCAAACACGGCACGGCATCACGGCACGGTTTTTACGCGATGTCTCCCCTGTGATTGGCCAATTGTTGAACATCCTTTGCGCGGAGGAGCGCGCTGACCAATGACAACCAAGATACTGCGTAAATACCGTGCCGTTATGCCGTGCCGTGTTTGGTGTGCTGGGGCCTTAAACCTATAGATAAACTAAATGACAACTGAAAAGTCTTCTCCAAGTCTTATTTTCCTCATAAATCTAAAAAATGAGAAAAGGAATTATTCCTACTATTTCTGATGTACAGACCAACAATTTAAAGAAAATGACATTGTAGAGCAATCAATTACTTCATATGTTTCTTCAGCCTTATCTTATCTGAAAATCCATCTTTTTCCTTCAGTTCTGTGCTACAAGGAAGGCAGTAGAGCAAGCCGCAGCCATTTTGGTGAAGGAGGCTAGATTCATTTTGAATGCACAGTGCAAGCAGAGAATACAGATGTACAACAATAGGATCAGAGATTCCAAACTCAGAGGTAGGTCAAATTTAATAGTAATGGCCACCGCACACTACATGACTTTAAGTTGTACGACCTTAAGACCTTGCGACCAGACCTTGCAACCTGACACCGCACACTACGCGACCAAAGACCTTCAGACCAGAGAGTCAATACCAATATCTTCCCATTAATAATCGATAGCTCAAAAGCTACGCGTTCGTTTCCCATCGCAACATGCAGGGCGATACGTCAACATTTCAACGTTCAATTTGGGGTTTTCTCTCTAAATCTGTGAGTGTCATCGAAAATTAAGGAACTACATTCATGTTTTCAGCTAATGAAAATGCATTTAGTTTTAACATCTACTGTACATTAAGTGATGAGCAATTAAGTGAGGCTGTGCCTATGTGATGGGGCTGCCGAGCTGGGAGAGGTTGCATGAGACCTTTAAAAGATTAAACAGTTGATACAAAAATGTTCAAAGTGACTTGACAAACAGAAAAATCAAATCAAATCAGAGCAATTGCCCAAAAGGAAATA
The DNA here is from genome assembly GCA_036244855.1 of Temnopleurus reevesii. NCBI lineage: Eukaryota > Metazoa > Echinodermata > Echinoidea > Temnopleuroida > Temnopleuridae > Temnopleurus > Temnopleurus reevesii. The sequence goes on along the minus strand of BQKZ01005131.1, from coordinate 12,545 downwards.
GTCAGTGTTTGAAGGATGAAATACAACTGAAGTAGCCTGAATAGAGGACAGCATTTTAGTTCATTGTAAATGACTTGCCCTTATTAATATAGAAATGCCAGTTGATTTGACAGTCAATCTGTGTTAATTTCTTTATTCATTAAGATCTGGTGATGAATGGAGTTGGCTACCACCATGCTGGTCTGGACCTTCAAGACAGGAAAGCCATTGAAGAAATGTTTCTACAAGGGGATCTCCCTGTTCTCAGTAAGTATACAAACACACCTCCATATTACAAAATAGGGATTAACCCTCAAAACCCTAGAAATAGCCCCCTTGAGCTTTAAAGAAATTTATTTATGAATGTCTGGTGACTAATGGAGTTGGTTACCACTGTATTGGTCTCAACCTTTCTTTTCTTAAAAACTATAGCATTGATTCGATTCACATTTGTAAAAAATAGAATTACGCCATCAAATTCATTATTTTTTTTTAGAATGAACCACTGTGTGCATGGGTCAAAATCTCTGTACAGACTTTTTTGTGTTAAAAAATGCACAACCATGAGGGATGTGTAATTTGGGGGAATAAACACATGATACAGTTGACTGATCAACTTGTTGCAACTATCTAACCCATCTTATGACTTAGAATATGTCATACGCATAGCTGCCAACTGTTACTAATTTGTAGTAATCATTACTAATTTAGGCCTCAGATTTGTCAAGATTTGGTCAAACCTGGTAAAAATTACTAATTTTTCCAACATGAGCACCATTCATTTCAATGTAAAATATGTGAAGATTACTAATTTGTTCCAGAATTATTACTAATCTCTTCTGGCTCATGTCGGCAGCTATGCATACATTTACCATCATGTGAAATATAATGGTTCATACGATTCATTGATTTCACATCTTCATTAGATCAGGAAATGGTAAATTTTGGAGATATATAAGCCCTGCACTGCGCTGTAAAGCGCAGTATGATTCCACATTCAGACAGTCTATTCAAGCGTCACATGAGTCACGTTATACTATATATTTTGGAACAATGGGGCTTTGAGCAGTTTATACTACCACACTAACTGTTTCGAAAAGCTCATGATCAATTTCCTTTCATACAGTGTCCACAAGCACCCTTGCCATGGGAGTGAATCTTCCAGCGCATCTTGTTGTAGTGAAATCCACTCAGCACTATGCTGGTGGGATGTACACAGAGTACAGCGAAACACAGATCCTACAGATGATTGGCAGGGCTGGCAGACCACAGTTTGATACCACGGCTACAGCCGTCATCATGACTAAACACAAGACAAAGGTCATTTTTCATATTTAATTTTTATTTTTGTTTTTGTTTTACACTAGCGAAATAGATTAGGGATCACTTCCCAATTGTATAGCTTTCAGGTTGTATACGGGAATGAAAGACGTTGAATAACTAAAATTTCTCATTGGTGAAAATGATGATAGTGTGGTTGATGACTTTCAGAACAGTTGCATTTGGTCATTTTAGAGAACTTAATTAGAAAATGCATGATCCTTAACTTATTTTGAGTGGTGTATTTGGATTGAGGTTATCGTGAGAGCAAAAATAGGAAGCATTGGTGAGGTGAAATTGTAATATTACATGTATATGCCCATTATAAGATGATGAAAACTTCAATGTTAAAGACATTACCCATGGAGATCTGTACAATGATTTCACTGCCTAATAAGTGATACAATCACTTAAATATCAATTGAATGATTTGTTTGTGTTGGGTAGATAAATAATTGAATAATTCTTGTCGTATCCCAACATGGATAAACACTGATTGACAGTGCTTTACCGAGAAGCTGAGAAAAAAATCTCGGGCATTCTCGGGTAGGAATCGAACCCACGATCTCCTGATGACTAGACAGGTGTCTAACCACTAGACCACCGAGAGCCGATGGAAGTGGCGGGCTCAATTCATGTTATAGCAGCAGGTACTGCGTAAATATCAATTGAATGATTTTTTATGTTGGGTAGATAAATAATTGAATAATTCTTGCCTTATCCCAACATGTTGGGATAAGGCAAGAATTATTCAATTAATCACTTAAACGGCATATTGACAAATTTCAGCGGATTTGAATTTTTTTAACGCAAATAAAATCTCATTTAGAATATGATAAGATTTCTTAAGGTTTTTTTAAATTTGTATGATAGTAAGACAATTTTCTGACACAATTAATTGGTCTTCTTTCCAGTGCAAGTACGATAATCTGCTGAATGGCACAGAGGAAATCGAGAGCAGGTAAGTTTAAAGCCCACAGCACAATAATGATAAAAATAATAATAATAATTATAACAAAAATACATAATATCTATATAGTGCTGTGTACAATGAATCTAGGTGCTTAGAAAGAAGCAATAAAAACAAAAGGACCTTGTGCCCTATTGCATAAAAAGTTGCGTATAAACCTAACTCAGAGAATTAAAGGCAAGTCCTAAATACGCGCTCCTGATCGGTTAAAAATGGAGTTGCGTTATATTTTGTGACTTGCGTTTAAACGCAACTTTTTCTGCAATAGGGCCAAGGTCACGTAGAAAGCAAGCAAATACATATATGGTACTATAGACTGCAACTAACATTGACTAAATAAATGGGCCTTATGATCAGCTTAAAATCTGATTTGGGAAATAAATCATAGTAGCATTCGAAATGGGCATTTTGACAAATATTTTATCTACCTGATATTTGTTCTGAAAACTCATATGAATACCAAACAGATGATATCAATGCATGAATCAGATTTATACTCGATACAAGGAGCAAATGAGTTTCAAATCATAGATAATCTGAAGACTGCTTTGAGTGCTCTAATTTTCTTATGACTCGATTTGATGTTCTTTCCCATGATAAAAACTTTCACTTTGCCATTTTCTTGATTTTACTATCAATCTGAGTACTCAGAACATCAATCAAAGATTTTCATGAGCTAAAATTCCTTTGAGAGATAGAATTGCACTTCTTTTTAAAATCAGATCATCAGCCAAACATACAATGTTATTATTAAGACCAAATTACAATAGATCATCAACAAATCACAAAATACATTCAGTATCAAGATGATGCAGATTGGCATGGTTTAATCTCAATGCATACAAAAGTTAGTACTCTAGGAAGAATTATTTCATTAATAATGATAATTATAATTTATTCTTATATAGCGCTCTGACAGAACTACTGATCAGAGTGCTAGAATGTCAATCTTCTAAGACATTTGCATGATCATAACACCAGACAGCACAATTTTAAGTTGGTGTTGCTTAAAAATATTTTTCTCATAGGCAATCAAATATTAGAACTCTCTCCTGAATTACATCAAAGCAATCAGAACCTTTACAAATTTCAAGCCGGTGCTTAAAGAGCATTTTTCAATTGAGTACAAAGTTCTTGAAAAAGGGGAGTATAATGGTTATGTTATGATGAGAAAGGATTTCAAAGACCCTTGTACTTCTATCTTCTACCCCCTTTTATTCAGTCTTCATAACCACCTGTTGGAGCATCTTATTGTTGAGATTGTCTTACATACTATCGCAAACATGGATATTGCTTTGGAGTGGCTCAACTTATTTTAACATTTAAAATAAACTATGTGTATTTGTCTTGCACTCTCCATCTTCCTCTGCATCTCTTTCTCATTCTATCTCTTTCCTGCAAACTCTCCTCCACTTCTATTTCCATCTCTCCCCTTTCTCCAGTCTTCATAACCATCTCTTGGAGCACCTCAATGCCGAGATCGTCCTGCACACCATAACGACCATGGACATCGCATTGGAGTGGCTCAAATCAACATTCCTCTACATACGCATTCAGAAGAACCCTACTCACTACGGACTCCCAAAGGGTCTCTCTCAGATGGAGCTTGAAAAAAGACTGCAAGGTAAAACTCATTCAGATTTAGATGTAAAATGCCTTTAACATATTAGCAACTGGAGATTGTGTATGGTTTGGGCATCCTCCTCTGCGCCAGGTCCCTCATCTGCGCCTCATTGACATACGCGATGTAAAACACGCGCTCGGTGAAATCAAGACTTTTTCCTGAAAATCTCTAACCACATGTAAAGTGAATGGGATGCAGAGAAGGGACCCAAATATTTTGAACATCAAAAATGAGAAAGGTATATATTTCATCTAGAATGACATTGTTCCTGGTCAGATTTTGTTGAGATATTTCTCACACATAATCTTTAGGATATTTGTGATAATATCAGATTAAAATTGAATTGGACATTCATTGACTTAATGCTTTTTTCAAGGTGAAAGTTTAGGTGCTCGGACGTGCGACCTCCCATCATACATAAGCTCGATTACTCACTAGAGGTGTAGCAGAATTGCTGCCCGTCTTACATTTTAATGGACGATATGAAATAATTCTGAACATGCTCATATTTTTCTTGGTTAGATTATATTATCATTCATAACCCCACAAAAATGGTGACTAGTGACTATGGTTACAAAAGTGTGTTGAAAATGACAGACGGTTTTGGACGGTTCAGTGAGTAATAGGAGAGGCGGTTTTAAGCGGTTCAGTTGTGAAAGGGTTAAGGGGATATCTTAATCCTTAAAGGCCCCAGAAGTGATTCTGCTAACTCTCGATATGTATTTCCAGTGAAAATGGGACAATTAGAAGACAAAATACAATATTCTAAGTCCTGTAGATACGATGTTGGAAAGTGCACGGAGGCTATGAATAGGATAATCTTTCTCTGCAAATACGATTTATAATGTTAATTATAATTATTGATACAATTTGTAATGCGCCAAATTCATCCTGCTGGATGCTCAAGGCGCAATAGATAATAAAGACCAGTCAAGGAAAGTTGGAAGGAAGGGAGAAAAAAATACTACTTGGATAAAACTGCTACAATGAGGTTGACAGGTCAGTCAATGAACTTGGGCAGTTTTCACAGGTTACAGGAGAGGACTCCGCAACCAGCATGAGAACCAGGCTCTTTTCAAGAGAGAGGGAGTTCAGTCAAGGAGGGAGGCCACTTGGTACCTCGGCAAGAAATGTGCCTATGTCTACAAGTGCAAGAATAAGACGGAGTGTCCAGGCAAGGACAAGCCAACCAACACCCGTGTCATCTGGGGCAAGATCATCAACACGCACTGTAAGAGTGGAAACTGCACGGCCAAGTTCAAGTCCAACCTTCCCGGCCAGGCCATCGGCAAGAGGATTAGGGTGATGATGTACCCTTCGCAGATCTAATTCAACCCGTCGCCATTGTATAGTAACTGTGCATCAACATGTAATAAAGAATTTATGTGTTGGTGGAAAAAAAATAGTTGACAGGTCTGCTTATACTTGACTCTTTACTTCAGAACAATCACATTTTTTGACACTTTCTCATTATTTAGATATGTGCACAAAAGATCTGACGTCTCTAGCAAGCATCAGTCTCATACAGATGGACCAGGGAAGTAAAGTACTCAAACCTCTTGGTAAGTTAATGGGGAACTTAACCCAGACATTAATATGTTGTCAGTGAATGAAGAAAAATAAGATGAGGAAATTGTGAAAATCTGAGCAAAATTGAACCATTCATTAAAAAGTCAGTGAATGAAGAAAAATAAGACAAACAGACTGCAAAACTGAGCAAAAGCGAGCCATCCATTCAAAAGTTACAAATTTTTACAAATTTTTCATTTTCACCTGTGATGGGCATCCTTGCTTTGGCAATTTTGGCATGATCTGTGGTGTCATATATTGAGAACTCCTCATGCAGTTTGTACATGAATTTGTCAAAAAATGGATCGATATATTATTTCTAATGAGGGATCACCACCTTTTTTAAATGCTTCAAGATTTGATTTTTGCTGTCTCATATTCAACCTCCAAAAAATGTTGTCTACTTTTCTTGAAAAAGAGGAATTTGGGGATTTTTTTTACCACAATGAATGTGGAGTTTTCCATGAGGCCATCAAGGGTTATGCCAAAGTCGACAATTGAAGGATACCCATGATAACCTGAAGTAAGCAATAAGTAAAATTATCAAGCGTATAGCAGCCTTTATACACAAATGGTCCAAGAATGTCAAGAACTCAAGATTTTTTTGGTGTAAATATGGTACAATCTACATGTACATGTACCTCAAACGTGGTGTAGTGGTTCTGACACTTACCTTCCAACCAGAGGGTCGTAGGTTTGAATCCCACCCATGGCGTTAATCTCCTTCAGCAAGAAATTCATCCACATTGTGCTGCACTCATCCCAGGAGAGACGAATGGGTACCTGGTAGGAATTTATTACTTTAAAAAGCTTATGAGCCTAATAGCTGCTCTGCTAAAGCCAGGGTAATAATGCTGCAATTGTAGACCGCTTCAATGGACTATTCATGAAGAGGTGATAAGCGCTATATAAAAGCCATTTATTATTGTTATTATCATTATTATTCTCTGGGTCGCCACAACTGTCTGTGATCATTCCTTAAAGCTGTTCTTAGCGGTACACACGACTCTACATACGAATGGTGACCATTTCAAAAGTGCTAACTCATCGACATAAGGATCAAAGAGTGCAGGAAATGGTCACCAGTTGTTATTAGAGTTGTGCGTACTTCTATGAACAGCTTTATGAAACACAACCCAGATGTGTTCTTGGGCAGCTTTGGGGAAGTTTTGGAAAGAAGAAATTGCGATGTACACCATAACAGACCATAGAAGCACAGACTCTCGGCTTTGGGGTTTTTAGTATTTGCACAGTGCATTGCGCAGAGTCTACAGTCAAATACGACTTCCAATCCTCATTGGACCCCAATCCCATTGGGGGGGATTAGTATAGAAATATACAATGACTCTCGAGGTTCTGGTTAAAACTATTCGCACGAATGAGCGTATCAGATAGTACCATACTCCCGAGGGCCAACGGCCCGAGGGAGAATGATACTATCTGATGCTCACGAGTGCGA
>BQKZ01005130.1:22048-37048 GCA_036244855.1 Temnopleurus reevesii | reverse complement strand
AAAGACCTTCATAGGGTTTTTTTTATAATGATGTTCCACTGTATACTATAGATTAATCTAGGATTTTTTTTTATTTTGTAAAACATATAAACCATTCAGATATAAGAGGAGAGGACAGAGCTAAACAAGAACGAAATTGTATGTCCAAGCATCAGCAGCATGACAAACAGCTGAAAAGCAACTTCTACATGTAGCTGGCTTTTTACAGTGATTAAATGAATAAAATACATTACAATACAAATAAAGTGATGATTTGTGCGGATAACAGGAAAGATGGTTGATTTGTTCGACATTAACATGATTATTACAGAGTAACATAGTGAAAAAAACTCTTGGCAATGATTCTGATTAATGTGCATGATTACTGTGCGATAATAATGCAAAAATTGCAGAAGAGACCTTCAACAAAATAGATAAGTGTGGAGCTTGGATTGTTTTCTCTGTCAAAAAAAAAAAAAAAAAACTCTCGTAAAATTATTTGATAATGACATAATCACGACCATCTGCACTTAAGTAGACTGAGTTTTACATCAGAATCAATGAGAAACCACAAAGAAAAAATATACAGCGGACGCTTAAAAACAGAAATAATAGCTTGAACTTATTGTTATGCCCTGGTCACATAGGACCCCGGAAGCAACACGATTTACCCCGACTCTTTGTCAATTCACAGTTAACTACCTCAGAACAACAAGTCGGGGTGAATCGTGTTGCTTCCGGGGTCCTATGTGACCGGGGCTTTAGATTGGTCTAATTATCTGGTATGACAGGTTAAGTGGTTCACCTATAATTTGCCATCTTGATAATTTTCAGATGCTAGATTGTCAATCATATTGTGATTTTTATTACACATTGCTAGAATTTATCCTTATGCATTTCTGATGAAGTGTTCTAACAGTGTCAGTTAAGCCTCTTGTATTACTCCATCTATATCAATATTCTTTCCTCTTGTTAAGCAAGATTTTTAAGAAGGGTTTTTGGGGGCCCCTGATTTTCAAGTAATATCATGTTGATAATTGAATCTGCACGTTATAGAATTTAAATTCATGATATAGAATTATCTTCATTTAGCACACATTCATGTATTTCAAGATGATGGGCGATTCCATGCCATGTTGTACGGACATTTAGAGAGACTTTTCAATTTCTTGGCAACCCAACGAGAGAAGATTTCAAAATTCTTGGATTATCTTAAAGAGTAGTCTTAGGGGATCAAACATCAGAGGGTAGTTGGGGTACCCACCTTTTTTATTTTCCGAGAAGTAAAAAAATATGACCATGTTGTACGGACACAGAAAAATCATGTTTTTATGAAAAAAATCTTTGACCTCAAAAGTCTGTGAATTATTTGTGAAATTTTATTTGAAACATACATATATATATTGCAAAAATACTTGAGAATAACATGAAAACATCAACTTTTGGAAAATGCTTCAATGCAACGAGTAAACAAGTGAAAACGCCATCAGAAACAGCATGTTGTACGGACATTTTGCAGGCATGTTGTACGGACACTTTGGATAACTTCAATTTTCTGAACATTTCCTATATAATTCTCCTCAAAACATTTAAATTAAGTATAAATTCAGCCAAAAAACATGAAATTGTTGTTTTCTCTCCATTGGTTGAATTTTATGTTAATGATATTAGTTAATATTTTCATTCATGGCTAAATGCATTTTGTACGGACAAAATCATGTTGTACGGACACCTTCAAACATACAAACGATTAATCCATGAATAAAATTGATCATAGAATAGCATTATAGCATACATTTCTGTGCTATTTGAGAATAAAGTGATTATGACAGAAGAGTAGCTTCCAGTGAAGCATTCCACAGGTGATTATAAAATGGTTGTCCTTGGCAACCACTGAAAGAAACACAATTTTGTAAACTTCAATGTGATGTGTTGTCAAATGAAGAAGATATTATATTCAGGTTTGGGCAAAACACACTCTTCTGCCATTTCAAAGTACCAAATCAGTACATACAGTGTACATAAAGATGATCCCTTTAAAATGTTAGGTGCATATATGTTTCTAGACTTGGTTCATTTAAGTGAAAACTTATGGATTCCTACCTATAGCTAAATACTTCATTGATCAGTATGCAAAATGGTAAGTTAAAAATTTCATGCAAACATTTTTGTATGATCATCAGTTATTAGTTGGGCATGCATACAATGTAAATTTGACAATTCAAATTGTTTTTTACATCTTAGTCCAAACTATTCAAGTGTTTCAAGTTCTATAGGAAGTCCACAAATTCCGAGAGGATGTGTTGTCCAGCCTTTGTCACTGGGTTAGGTGGCCCCTGGAGCTTCTTGATGATGGCTGAACTTGGGTAGAATATCGTGTCTTCCATAGTCGGCCATTTGAAGTATTTCCCACTCCTGTGCATCACAGAAATAAGGTCTAATGTTCTTCACCGATAACCTTCAGAACTTCACCTGGAAACTCTCGATCTTCATATGCCACAACACGCCAGTCGCCACCCTTGAGCTCGACATGTTCCACCGAGTTGGATGTGGATGCAGTAGAAGGGTTGGGAGCATGCACCTTCAAATATGGTGTTGTTGGTAGCAAGGGCATACTCATACATCCTGATGTGGCCATCGGTTGAGCATTTGACAATGTGCACCTTCTGAATACCTGGGCATTGTGGTGTATTGTCCCAGCTGATGAGATCCTCGACTTGATGTGTGATCTCATTCTGTGAGATGTGCATGACGCGTGTCTTCTCAAGAAGACAAGCAGCTCTGCTGGCGAAATCCAGTGATGATGGCACAAGGGTTCTTTGTGCTTTCTTGCTCATCGCTGCCGCTCTTCCAATGGATTTGGCCCATCCTCCAACACCATCCACGACCCCTTTGCCATGGCTTGTGGCGAAATATTTCCACACAAATGGACGGTTATATTTCCTTGAAAGCACCTGCAGAAGCTTCATCATATATATTTCCCCAACATTGCGCAGGAATGAGACAGTTCTCATCATTGTTTATAAAAACTGCAACTGTGTTCTTTGACTTCTCCTTTGTATCTGAACAAATCAGGTATGTCTTACATAGACCGTTGTGCATTGATCCGGCTGTGAATAACGAAACACTTGCTCTGCTCCAAAGAGCACTCTGTACTCTCATCCTGATACTCACAGGAGTAGTTCACGGTGAAATCCATCTGCAGGATCCTCGCCGATGGTGAGGGGGACAATGCATTCATTCATTTTAATGGAACCTTCAGACATGTCCCCCTAAATTTGCACGATGTTACATACAGATTAAAGGACAATTCTCTGTTACATGTGTGACCAAAGAGCTGCCTTTTTACTGCAAAATTCATCTTGAGTTATATGAAGCGGGGCAATTTGCTTTGATTGCTTTTGCTCAACATTCATTGAGGTAATATTGCTTGAAAATGCATGAAAAGTTTGTTTCATCAAGATAAGACATCTTGTCACAACTAGTCAACAATATAGTGTCACACATGTTACACAAAATCCATGATTCATCTTTGAAACAATGTCCTACCTTGATGATACATACAGTATTAGACAATTTTAAGTTAACCAACTTTTCAAGCAATGCTGAGAAAAAGTATGGTAAATGCAGGCTCAAAATGAGAATATGTAACAGAACAGTTACCTTTTGGTCACATATGTAACAAGAATGGCCCAACAGAATTTATTCATGTATGATACATTTTTTATTCAAAGCATGCATTATATGAATGAAAATAAATTTGGTTTTGAGAGTTTTAAGTTTGCTTCATCTGTATTGTATAGTACATACAAACTACCATGTTGTACGGACATGTCCGTACAACATGGCGTGTATGACATAGCATGTTGTACGGACAAATTTAATACGTCAATTCCTCGTTCATTAATGAATCAAATCACCTCTGGTTTGTATTTTTAGGTTAGTTTTATGCCTAATTTAGAAAATATCTGGATTCATAATAAAAGATTGAAGGAAAAAAAAGTTAACATAACTTTTGTAAGTTTTGCATGTTGTACGGACATTGGCACTTTCAATGTTCCGTAAAACGTAGATCTCCTGAAAGTGCATCATCAGATTAAAAAAAAAACATTCTAGAATTTCTCATCCCATATTTGGACATCGTCTTGTAACATTTTTGAAATGGGATAAACATTTTTTTATGATTTTATGACATAAATTTACGAAAATTAAAAAGATTGAAATATTGCCCCTTAAATTGAATTTTAACTTGGGCGCCCCCAAAAATATTGTAAATTGGAAAAATATGTAAAAAAAAATGTTTTTCCTGATACTTAAGATACCTAGCTAAAAAGTGCCATAATAAGCAAACAATGACAGGCAATTTATTTTTTTTGCCTTTTTTGATGTTCTGGCATGGAATCGCCCTGATGAGGATTATCTGACACAATAACTTGTAGCAAATTGACAAAATATAGTGCTTTGGTTCAAGGTGAATACATGTTGTTGAACCACTAAGATTTTGCTCAGGTACATGTAAATATGCATCATTTTTATACAGAATAGAAACAAGGTGAAATGTATGCGGATGTCCTTGCTATAATCCCATAACACATAAATTTGATAACAAAGCTTTCATTGTTTTTCTTATAAGTGAATAGAAAACACCTCTTAATTCTTATCTTTGGGGAAATAGGCTGAGCTCCCTTTAACCCTAAAAGGCCATGGGCAGATTCCTCAAGAGGGTTTATCAATTATAATGTTTTTGAAATCATATAAACTCACATCAAATGATTCATATTTTTTCTGAATTCTAGCACTGAATAAAAAGTGATATTTTTTTCAATACGGACATCAAGGTGCTAACAAGCATATTGGAATGATCCAAGGAGTGAATACTTTGTTTCATTTTGATCAAGGTGCAATAGAAGAATATGAAAGAAGCTAGAGTAACAGCAGTGATGGTGCTTGGTTAAAAATAGATCTGATCAAAACCTGCAACCACACAATTAACGGATGGTTGCGCAATAACAGCGTAAACGACTTTGAATAAAACAGACTACAAACAATCTTAATACATAAATACATAATCAAAATTGGTGGAAAGCTCATGGAATGAGGCGAACAGGAAAAAGCAGGCTTACATTAAAAATGAATTTACTGAAACGCACACATATAAACCATTTACTGAGGTGTAAAGCAAAAACTTTACAGATTACAAAGCAGGCTTACATTAAAAATTAATTTACTGAATAGCACACATGTATACTCTAATCCATTTACTGAGGTGTAGTGCAAAAAGCTAATCACTTATTACAAAGCAGGCTGAAGCTACATGTATGAACTCTTTTACTGAATACATAAATAGCACACATAATTCATTGGCTCTATGTATTACTGAGAAAAATATTCTTGAGCACACTTAATATAATCTGTGATGTCCAATTAATTTCATTCCGGATAGCTGACAGAGTAGTACGAGGTGTTGACAATTAATGCCCTATTATTACATAAAATAGCTTTTAATTAATCACCAGATGCTCTACAAACCCACTTGCCTGAATACCCCAGAACAACAAATTTGAGCAATCAGTTAAGTACATGTAAATAAAATTCTCATTTGCTCAACTGGTGAAGTAATGAATTTACAGAAATTTTCTGATATATCCAGAAACTTCACATTCTTCATACAGTAGCAACGTCTATTATTCAACCAACTTCCCTAACAGCTCAGTCTAATTTACAGGGTGTGCAAGAAGCTGCTCTTGTTTCTGTTTTTTAGGTGGGCAGGAGATGCACGGGCAAGTAATTTGAAATGGCACTTGTCCATCAGGGCAAGTGGTACATAAGAATTCTATGGCACCCTTCTACCCATTGCAAAAAAAAATGCTTCAAATTTGTTTTAGTAATGAGCATGACATATTCTAATGGGTGAAAATTCATTCACACTGAACTTCAGACGACAATATCAATTACCAAACTTTGAGGTAGGAGCTAAGCAATTATGTTGATCTGATAGAATTTTATTTCAATTATTATGACGTTCATTATCCTTTAATATCTGCAGTACACATAGTTCTGGTCCTCTGTGTCCTGATAACAAAAGTCCAAATATACTACAGTATAAAGCCTACATGTTGAAGACATTATACATTTTTTGTTACATTTAGTATTTCAAAGAATCAATTCAAATACATGTAAATGATTGTTTGATCAAGCATGACATAGATTTTACTGCACTTTGGAATGATTAGAGTTTATAGCTGCAATGAGTTGTAGGTATTTTGGAATGAGTAGAAACTTACAGCAATTCATATACCGTTAGAGTAAAAATGAGTAAATATATATTGAGTTGTTTTAATTTCAAAATTTGGCAGGGGTACAGAATCTGGCAAAATGGTTGCCCTGGCAATTAGGCTTTCTCTATATATATAGATGCAATATCAAACTTAAACTAACATAGCACGATGTGGCACATTGTGAATATACAATACATTAATCCAGTTGAGGACTGTGTGGCTTGAAAGCGTCCTCTGCCTCGGCCCTGAACACACAGGGAATACACAGAGCAGTCAACTCAACAGAATTCTTGCAACAGATAATACATGTATGTGATTTCAAATGATATCTCATGATACCATTGATATCCATATGTTAAGGTTGGGAAGCTAATCCATGGGGAATGCCCATGATTTCCAAAAACTGCTAATTTTTCATCCTTAACCATCATCGCAGGTAATTGGTGCTACATCAAGGAAACATATCTTGGTGTTATCGATAGCAGGAAAAAATATCTAACATAAACTGTAATATAAACATATTAAACAAACATGCACAAATGTCCACAACCTAAAGAAGTGAGTATCCCGACTCACATGAATTGTTTATCGTGAAAACTGCGTTCGTAATTTTTGTTTATTGTCGATGGGGAGAAATGTAGTTGCATATCTTGGGGTATAGCAGATTCTGTTGGGTTGAATGCTCTGTGCAATCCATGTTATGATGTGCGTTCAGGGCACAGACAGATACACAGAGACAGTTTCTATTGGGTCACAGAGTCCTCAACTGGACTGAAAATAAATAATCAAAAGCACACATAACAAGTAGCACAATTCAAATTTCTTATCACACTTTTTCATCTATGGGTAATTCCACTTAAAGTATCACATCTATTAAAGGAGAATTACATGTACATGTACACCCAGCCACTAATGTATGGTCAGTAAATGAAGAAAAATCAGATGAACAAACTGTGAAAATTTGAGCAAAATTGGATAATCCGTTCAAAAGTTATGAATTTTCAAAGTTATCATTTCCACCTGTGCTGGGCATCCTTGAATTGGCAACGTATAGCCAATTCGCATAATCTGTGATGTCATACATGGAGAACTCCTCATTCACTTTGTATATAAATTTATTGAAAATGGATCAATATCATATTTCAAATGATGAATCAGCACCGTTCTTTCTGGAATGCTTGCAGAATTGATGTGGCTATAATATATTTAACCGAAGAAACAAAATTTTGTCTACTTTTCTGGAAAAAGAGGAAAATGTGAAATTTTGTGTACAAAGTGAATGGAGAGTTCTCTATGTTGGCAGCCATTTTGTGCCTGTACGTTTGCCAATTTAAGGAGCCCATGAGGAGTGTAAATCAAAACTTTGAAAATTCATAACTTTTGAATGGATTATCCGATTTTGCTTCATCTTTTCTTTTCTTCATTTGATGATAGCAATTTAATGTCTGAGTGTAGTTCCCCTTTAAGCTTACAAACACTACTTGAAGCTAGTGGAAACCAAATTTTTGTGCATTTTTGCATGAACCAATAACATATCTTGCATTATATGGTGCATTCCTTGACAACCGCTCAATGAAATTCCTTGCAAATTCAAGTTGAATTCTAAAGAATTTTATCAAATGGTCGTCAAAAAAATGCACCAATGCAAAATGAACCACTGTTTAAAAATATAACAGAAATAACACTTTGCATGGAATTTCCCCAATATGTACAAACTGATTGGTTGCGTCATACAGACGATTGTTGATTACATTCATACATTGCACTGGGCCGTATCCTGCGCCTGGTCCTCCCTGGTAGGTGTGGCAAGAGCTTAAATGTCTTTGGGGCCAGCTCGCGGCAAGCCTCACGAAACTTCTTTATACGCCAGCAGTATATAATCGGATTGAACGCGGAATTCAAATACGTGAGCCAGAGCACGATCGTGTGCATGATATTCCCTCCAGTCCGCATAGAGAAATGGTAGACAAGACCGGAGATTGCATAAGGAGCCCAGCAGATTACGAACACGATGAAGAGGAGGAGGATGGTGGTGAACGCTCGGGTCTTGAAGCTCATGTCTACGTTGACGCGAGACGGTCTGTGTAGACCGGCCAGCCCAAGCTTGGTAGCCTGGCTGATGCTGAGTGATTCGGGGTGGTTCTGTATCCGCAGCGAGTTGCGTCTGACCGTGTTGAGGATGAAGAAGTAAGAGAAGAGCATCGCTGTGAACGGGATGAAAAATACCGCCAGCATGAGCATGATGTAGTATACTTTATCGGCAGATTGTTCGGTTTCTACCCAGCACTGCGGAGGGCCTGGCCCTGTGGGTAATGCATACTTTCCCCAGCCTATGACCGGAGGAAACGCAACAACAAAACTACAGATCCACGACAACAGTATCAAAAGTTTCGCTCGATGTGGATTCAACTTGTCCTTGCGGTGGACTATGATAAAATAGCGGTCCACTGATATCGTAGCAAGGATGAATGTTGCTTCTGAAATGAATAGAAAATAAAGGAATGCAGTGACTTGGCACATGATATCACCTAGCATCCAATCGCCAAGAATGAGGACTAAGAGTGCGAAAGGCATGCATGTCACTGCGACCATGATGTCCGCAAACGCCAGGTTTGCTAGGAGGAGGTTGATCGCTGACCGCATGGCGGGCTTCTGGTAGACGATCAAGCAAACAATGCAGTTCCCAAGCACGGCAATCATGATCATCACAACCATGGTGAAACTGAAGACCACCACTGCGCCAAGCCCAAGTGGTGCGTCCTCATCCGTTGCATTTGTATGATTATTCTGAGATGTGCCTGTGGTTAGAAAGTCGGTTGTGTGCTCCCACGGCTGATTGCTCTTGGGAAGCGTGGTGGAAGCAATCGTCGAGGAAAGCGAGTCCTTGGAGGTCTCCATGGCGACAGTGGGAGGCGGCACCGGAATGCTTCTGACTGGCAAGCTCAGTATAAGTGGGCTCACAAATTCTAGTAACATTCCTTTCAACTCTACAGGATATCTGATATTGGCAAGAGTGACATTTTCAACTGCATAGTGTTTGTCAACTTAATGGTCAACCGGTAGAGAACACATCTCCTACTCTTGTCATAAACAATCTTCCTTTGTTCATTTGAACAAACCTTAAATATTTTCTGAAATGTACCTCCTACTTTTTCTCCTCCTATCCTTATATAAATTTCCCTCACAATAATAAAATGGAAAAGAGCATGTAAGGGAGTCGGCAAGCCCTGAACACAACTTGCAAAAAGAAAAATTTGAGGTATGCCATTTCACATCACAATTTTGATATTTTCAATACATCACTGTGAATGGTTATGTAATTTTAATTTTTTTAACCATAATTTTAAAAACATCTCTTGTTTTCAATCAATCTTGTAAACTATGGAATGTAAAAAAACAAATGACTATTCAGACTCTTTATAACAATTACGCCTACATTATTATCCTATAATATGAGCATATTACGCATATGAAAATTCCTCCAGGCAAAATTTTTAATTATTCTCGGCCATTTTTCAAGAGTATTATTATGCTGCTTTTACGTTACATGATCTTGCTATTTTGTCTTTCTTTCTTTGCAACTGTTCATTTGTATAATATCTAGTTTAAAAAAATCATTCCAGAACAATAATGCTATTAAACATAAGATTGCTGTGCATGATGCAACATGATTCCCTATGTTTTACAATTTGCTACAAAACACTTGAAAGTAATTCCAACAGTATCAAACATTTTATAATTGCAGTGATTTGGAGGAAAATACAACTGGCAAAAATATTTTGTTTCTTCGTGTTTCCTTTGATAAAAGGAAAACAAATTAAAGCCCCCCAAAATGCACTAGGGGGCTTCAAAGGGGGCTTTCCAAATGCGCAACTTTAGTAGCTTTGCAGGTATATGGATGATGACAAACTTTAGGAAATACAACTACAGATACAGGTTATGATATTGGCTCCATGCCTTCATTATCTGACCATATTATTATCTGGAAATCGAAGAGTAGACTCTTAATGTTGCGTCGCATTTCCCAGCCTAGGGCGGTTCATATCTCAAGATTTTCTTCAATGTTTTCCAGACACATTAATTGCAGCAGTTTTGGGTCATTTCAACTATTTGCTCTTATCATATGTTGACAACAACACATGCCTCCTCTTTCGGTCAGTTTGTATTGCGTTATCCTTGAACGACCACGTAAAATAACGTTAAAATATGGCAAGAACAGAAATCTTTCATCTGTAAATGAACGTCCAATGTGCATGTCCCCGCACCCAAATGCTTAAGGATTCGGATGAAACAATTTGGCCGGTCTCCATAACATGGCTGTAACAAAAAAGATGTTATCTACGTGCTCATCCTATTCATGTGGAGAAGCCATTTACCTTTATACACACCGATTGAATCACAAATCCAAGCTGATTAGCATCCCATGCAAAGTGGAAGATGATATTCCCTATACCCGAAGAAAGGTGCTTCCGCATGTTCCACGTGGCAGAGGAAAATGGCATTTCCTCCTATTCTCTGAAACTCTCAGGAAGCGTGTGTGAAAATGACGCTGTAATTGAAGATCCTTTCTCCCATGTGATTAATGCTTCATGGAGATCTCGGTGGAATTCGGATTCATCCATGATATCCGTTAAAGATCATCAGAAGCACAAAAAGTCCATGCATCGCTCATAAAATACCGTTGAGAATAAGATGCCCTTCAGAAAAGTTGCCTCAGATTTTGCATATTTATTTGTTCTGAAGTATTTTACAACTGTTCCATTGGCCGCTGGTGCAGTTGACCATCAACTGTTGCTGCACATGGAAACCTGTATTATAAAGAAGAGACAAGAAATTGAGAAATGTGAGGTTAGTGTACTGCGAGAAAATCAGCTTTCAGAGAATATGAGTATACTGTACTGCAGGAAAGCATACTGTACATATACATGTACACAATAATTGAGATAATACACTTTTCTTGGCTTCTTGCATCAATTCAGGGAACGATAACTTTATGATATATTTGAATATTTTATTACATGTACATGTATCTGAGAAATGTGTTGATTTGAATTAATTTGTATTTGGCTGAAATAGCTGGTTCTTGTTAAACGTGGGTTTTTTTTTTGTAGAGCCAAAACAAAAGAATTTTCGATTCCCAACAATTACTTTTTTTTTAATTGTGTAGGTTGGTCAGAAAAACATCTTTTAAACTTTTTTCAGATTTCATGTAGAAAATAGGACTTAGAATGGAATAAAAAGCCCTACTACATGTAAAACACCTGGAAACGTTTTTTTCATGTATAATTTCACATGTCTATCAATGATTTTTCTGAAAATTACTTTTCAGATCTCGTATTTTATTTTGAGTGAAAAGCAAAAAAAAAATCAGAAGTTCAGGTCAGGCCATTTTAGAGGGTCAGTTGGTTGAGGACATCCAAACATTTTTTTTCATTAAATCTTTAAAAAAGAGCTGATTAGAGTGAGTCTTCTCACTAATCATCTCCACGTATAAGTACAGAAATTGATTTAAACACACATTCTAAACCACAGTGGTCACATTTCAGAAAAAAAATACAGAATTAATTTTTGACATGAAGGTTTGTAATCACCAATTGTAACTCGAGCAAAGCAGCACAAAAAGTAAATTATAAAGGTACATGTACATATGTATTTTAAACAAGCAAAAGAAAAACATACTGTGGATAATTTACAAAAACTGTCAAATTTTATCATACTTGATTTTCAAGAGCTGTCGAATCAAAAAGTTATTTTAAGGAGAGCAAAAGTACATTTTTTCGCAAATGTCTCACTATTTATATTGCACATAAATTAGGAGCCATAAGTATAGCGATTGATTCCTATAGGCTGATGACATAACCTACATATAAAGGGGTCCCACAGGGCATGAGATAAATAGAAATGCATACAAATCTATAAAATATGATAGGGAGAAAGGGACCAAATACAAAATACAGTGCATATTCTTGCCCAATGTGCGAGGCTTTATACAAGGTATAATGTGGGCAATAGTATGCAGCACGTATGGTACAGTAATTAGCCACTACTGAATGAGTACCATACGTAACTATGCTTTATGCTTTATGCAACCAATGGACCATAAGTGTACATGTACTCATAATCTATTGTGGCATAATTCACTGTATGCGCTAGGCTGAAAGCAATTTAAAATCTAAATATTTGAAGAGTCAAAAAGCTTCAGATAGGGTATGCAAAGCAAGTTGGACAACACATGCATGACTACATGTAGTACTGCATGTAAATTTTATTGTTTACATTGTATGTCTGAGAAACAATTTGTGGCTAGTTGCTTGCACAACTGTAATGAAATGACTTTCCTTTTCTGTCTGAATAATATCATCCCTTTAAAGAGCAAAGATTCCAACTGTTCCAGAATATTTATGAGGTCAAATCAAATCATGAATAATGGAACAGCTGTACCAAAGTGAGAGAATATGTGCCAACAGTGCACGTAACCAAGCATATACTTAATAAAGGGTTACTATTATGAAAATACAAGTTGATCTGTATTGATGTATTATACCATTATCAATACCCTTTTCAGTGAAAGAGAGCCCAAATGTGTTTCATACACTGTATATCTTATGATATATTCTTTTCTCAAATTTATGTTGCCTTAGTAGGGAACTTCCCTAAAAATTTCTTTCAAATGTAAATACTATTGTGACATCACAAGAGTCAAGTTTGTTAACTTTGCTAGATCATGTTTGAGAGCTGGTTCTGTAAATAACAAAAGGAAATAGGTGGATCAATGAAAGGGAATTAGAATGCGCAATCACCTGAATTGATATCCATGCATTGACCCACATATTTATTTTTGTTATATACAGAACCAGCTGAGCTCTGAAACATGATCTAGCAAGGTGAACCTACTTGACTCTTGTGATTTCACAATAGGATTTACATTTGAAAGAAATTTTTAGGGGTGTTCCCTACTAAGACAACATAAAATTGACAAAAAAAAATATTAAAAAATATATGAAACACATCAATACAGATCAACTTTTATTTTCATAATACTAACCCTTTAACAATACTTTCTGCGATTCAGAGATGAAGGCCTTGAATTTATAGATGAAAATACCCCTCATGTATATTCTGGAATAGTTGGTATCCCTGGTTATGGACATACATGTACATGTATACAATGTACATGTAGTACAAAGTGTAATCAATAAACATTGATCTGAATACACAAAAAAACTACTAAAGCTCATCCTGACATGGACCTTTTGAGCATTTTGAGTTTGGTAAAAATGAGGTTAAGGTCTCAAAATGTTCAGGAAAATGTGAGCTTTCTAATACTGTTAAAGATGTTTCTAAATAGAAAAAAAACTAATTTTCATTTAACTCTACAGTATGTTCATATGCTGGGAAACGTGGGCCAAAATCTTTGAACACATGACATTTTTCGTCTGGACATACAGTTCTGTTATTCTCACCGACCCCTTGATTTGCATGCACAATATAAACATGTGCTGTATTAAACAAATTATGAGGATTATAAATGTAAATAGAAATCCTGTGGGACTCCTGAAGTAAGTGAGAAACACCCACTGTCCAAACTTACAATTTGCATTTGGTGTAGAATATTGGGCATAACTACACCATGTACATGAACATGATTGTACATGAACATACGTACATTATAAATAAAGGATCTACCTACAGGTAATTTGAATATGGGCCATACAATTAAACTAACTAGGATGAATACCAATCATGATTTTCTATGCCTAATGTGTAGCAAAATGATAGTCATGCTCTATGGTCTCTTACATGTATATTTTGCTATCTACTATAGATAGCAATATATTTTTCTTATTTAGCTAGTCTGACCATTCATGTCAAGTTCAAGATATTTTTAAATTTCTGCATATCCCATCCCCCCCCCCCAAAAAAAAAAGAAAAAAATAAGTCAATAAAATTAAAAATGCTAGTTCTTGAACTACCATCAGTTCTATCATGCTATCTACTGAAGACAGCAAAATATTATGATTCATCAATAATGAAAATTACCAATCAAGATATTTGTTGCATTCGCATTTCTGGCCGAGGTAGCTGAATAGAATAAAAATAAATTGGCCCCAACCCAAACCCCTACCCGAACCAAAAAAAAATTGATAACATTCTTGGCAACCCTGAAACTTGTCAGTAATACTTTGCTATCTACTGAAGACAGTACTATTTCATAAGTGCTGTACAAGCTAGCATCATGTACAGTTGTACAGTGCCTCAGACTACTGGGGCAAAAATTATTAATATATGAGCTTAACAGAGCCTCCTAGGTACATATATTTATGGTATACAAAGAGAACTATTGTATTCCATCCTCCACATAAAAGACATCAAGTGATTGAAAAGAAAGAACAGGAATGTATGTAATTTACATGTATTTGTATGTGATGTAAAAATGTGTTGCCAGTATCTAAAGGGTGGTGTACAGGTACAGAACAAAAATTAATTTTGTCAAAATATCAATGCCCGAAAAGTTATTATTTTGTTCTGAATGGCCAACCCCTACGCGTAGAGTAAATATTTGGGGACCAAGCTTTAGGCTTTTATTCTTTTTCATTCTTATTTTTGTCAATTTGATAAAGAAAAATAGGCAAGGGATTGACAAAATTCACCCCAAAATGTATTCAGAATCAACATGTCCATATTATACTTGAAGGGAGAAGAAGAATTTTGTCTACTTTTCTAAAAAAAATGAACTAAATGT